>CBVK0101998782.1:0-13884 GCA_900067695.1 Picea abies
TCTTAAAAATGATGTCACAGTACAAAGTGTGGTTCGTAGGCCTCAAAAGTGTCAAGTATACATCGTCGGGCATAAGCCCTCAATACATAAGAGATATACAAAAATGGGTGCCCCGAAACGCATGATGTCTAGTACTAATCTAAGATCTAGGCCTATTATCCCTACTATAATGCATTACAGTGGTGGCGAGATGCAGGAACAATTGGACCCATGCCCTGGGTACTCTTACTACATGAGGTTACATAGATGGTGGCATATCCTCGATCTCTTCCATGGGAATGCTATGGGTGAGGGCCATCAATTTTATCTCTACCTGCCTCAGTACTCTCTCAACCTCTACTAACGATGGCCCTGCTACTATTGTGGCTCCTCCTAACTGGGTCTTCTCTATATGATGAAGCCTAGTCCGAGGGAAGTCTACTAGATGCACTAGTCCCACATCTGTACATAACAGGTTTTTGAGTTAGTACTGTGACATAAAAAAAAATATGTTTTCTTTCTCGTAATAAAATTAAAAATTAAAAACATGATAGTACGTACCTATCTTGTCACATGCTACGTCAAGGGGCATAGGCATGTCGGGGTCTCTCAAGAAACTAAACCTTGCATATGGATAATCCTCAATAGTAGGAATATGTCATTTCCACCAGTCGAAGAACTCGCCATCATATGACTCACATACCCTCCCTGCTCCTTGGTGAGGCATCAAAACGACCCATCTACACAGTGCTAGAAAGATTGCTACGTGACCTCACATGCTCTCCTTCAGGCTTATGCCCATCACTCTTTCAAAGAAGAATGCACATAGCACTGTCCTGAATTTGAAGTTCTTCTTCTTCCTCAATTTACATTATGTCAGTTGTATCTTCATGTAGTTGAGAATCATAGTGCTCCAATCAAATATCACCAGTTGCAAACACTACATTGCACAATGCATTTGAGCAAGCAAAGCCTGATGTAGGGCAGTGGATCCAGTAATCTGCCCAATCATATAAAGCACCACTCTCAAGCCAAGATTCCCAATATTATATAGATGGAATTGAGAGCCTACTTTTTTTGTATTGACTTTGCAATACATATCAACATAATGGGATATGTTATATGGCCCTGGAGGGAAGGTTGTCAAGTTCACTGGCTCACCCCTCCTAGAGAGTCTGACGAAAAAGTATATATCTTCGGTGGTTGGTGTCAAAGATTGGCCTTCTAACATAAATACCTCTACATCTGGGTGCCAGTACTCAATCAAGTGGTTCAATAGTCGTGGTTGGGCTCTCATAAAAGGACAATGAAAGAATTTCCACATTCTGCATTGTTTTAATATAGCCACAGTTGTTGGGTCGTCTTCGACCATTTGGTCCACTTCCTCATGTTCTCTCTCCCTCCAATGCACATACATCTTGGATCATGCAAATTTTTGGGAGTTAGTGCCTTTGTTTTATCATTTTGGTAGGCATGTACATGCCCTGTTTTGAAGACAGTCACGGATGTACGCATGTTGATTTTATCTCAGCTAGCATACATCTGCACATTGAGCATAAACAACATGTGTACACGCACAATCATGAATAAATTTAGGGCAAGTGGCCCCTAATTTCCTCTAAAAACCATAAAAAAAAAATGGAGTTGCAAGAGAAGGAGAGGGGTCCATCGTTGTTGTCCGAATGTGCAATTGAAGAAAGAGGGTTTTTTCTATTTTTAAGTTTTTTCAAACAACAATGATGAAAATGACCCCTTTCACCTTTATTTATAGCTTTTTTGACCCTTTGTTGACCTAGTTTTGCAATTATGTAAAACCTTGAAAACATGACTCAAAAGGAAAAAATGTTACCACAACATATTTCAGGACATACATACATGTGTCATGGGTGGAGGAGGCTAGACGAGAGCTTTATAGGTAGGAGGCTTTTAGAGGATGTGAGACCTCCATGGAGGATAAATGTTCTTCAGAAGGTTATGTTACTATGATAGAGGAGGCCATACAAGAGCTTCAGAGGCAGGAGGCTTCTAGGAAATGTGAGACATGTATGGAATATCCATGTGTTTTAGTAGGATTTGCTACAGTGACCAAGAATGAAACCAAGAAAAGAGATTTTTCCTTAGTGACTAAGGATGTGTCCAGTTAGACATATTTTTCCTCAGTGACTAAGAATGTGGCCATTAGATAATTGGATGTGTTTTAGTGACCAAAGATGCAGCCAGTCAGACATAATTGGCATCCAAAATTACTGTGAAAGTATTTGACGACTATTGGTTTGGTTTTTTGACTATTTGTTTCAATGGACAAATCCTTTTTGTATGCAAAAATTATATATTCTATGCTCTCATTTAGCCATTTTAAAGGTATTATCAAGATTTATACATCATATCGCCATGGAATCGCAAAAGGTATGTATAACCATCGTTTTTTTAATGGTTTTACGACTAATTCATCTCAGTTAATTGATTATGAAGATCTAACGTTCTTGTTTTCTTGCAACAGGTCGAAATCACGATTTGATCCTCCATCCAGTCATTTGTCCGACATTCCATCCAACACTCGATCCAACACTCGATCCGACACTCAGAGAGCACATGATTTGGCGGTTAGCACATCGATATCCTTTGATGAATGACTCTGAGATATGGGTTTTATTCCCACTCATGCCCTCCAGCTATGGATCTCGACGCATCTAGGATTGGGTAGTTGCAGTGGCCGCTAAGTGGAGCGCACAATACTGTTAAGGAAGATGCTTTTGTTAAAATGAATTTAATGAACTTATTGTTTTTAGAGAGAGTCGACCCTTCCAGTGGTTGACCTCTCAAGCTCTATAATAATCTATAAATACCATTGTCTATGCTAAGAAGAGGACATGAATTTTATGGTATACACAAAAATTATCTCCATTTTTTTGTAAAATTTGTTCTTATGATCAATGCTAATACTGTGTTAACTCAATGACTATGTTTTCCTGTTGAGTAGCACCATGACCTTCTTCGGAGGGCACCAATGGTCTGGGTGATTGTTTATAGCAGTATATATTTTCATTTATATAATTTCCTTTCATACTTATTAGGTTTCGAAATTGCTTATTTACTGTGTATATCTTTTAATTTCAAATTTCTTGCTCACTATGTGTATCTTTTTATTTTCAGATCGCTTGTCTAATTCACTTCCCTGTACATGTTTTCTTATTTGCAGATCACTTTCTGAATTGTGTGTGTCACAGAGTATGTGTTGGCATCCATGGTTGTGTGTTGATATTTAGTCTCTTAACATTTTGTTTGCAGGTTGTAGAAGCCGTCTAATTATACTGTCATGTTTTTTTCTCCCTAGCTATAAATTACTCTATAGAGTACTAATTTAGATAGTGTTTATTTATCCAGTTGTAATTTCAAATACTCTATGTAGGTTTGCTTATTTTCTAATTTTTCTTTTAGCATTAACATGATAGGATATAAATGGATTTTGAATTATGATCTCTAGTAGCATCTTAGTTGATTTTGAGTATGATCTTTAATGGTATCTTAGTTAACTTTAGGTTATGATTTTTAATGAAATCCTAGTTATGAATTTGAGTTATGATTTCTAATTAGCATCAGTCAAGAGTTTGTAGGTTTGCACTGAGTATTTTCATTGTCATCAAAGTTATGAATTTGAATTAGGATTTTTGATTAAGTGTTAATTATGAGTTTATAGATTTTCTTGAGTTAGTGATTTTGAACCGAGTATTTTCCAGCAGTTGTGTGATAGAGTGAATGATTGGTGTTGAATCCCTTCCGTACAATGTTTAAATATCATATGGATTCCAAGAACATTTAGTATTGCTTTTATGATGGCAAAACTTTCTATAGACTGCCTTATCCATACTTTACATTTCTCTATAGAAGTTAGCATTGCATTAATTCCACTTGAACTATAATTAGTAGTTAGATGCCATCGTGATGTCATTCACCACTGGAGACACAATCATTAGATTTGAATATTGTCATAACACTCTTTCTTTTAGTTAAGTAGATTAATGTTTATTCTTTGCGAGATAGAAATAGTTGTGAGTTTTTACTTTAAGAATAGAGTTCACTTGTTAACATAGTTTTGATAGATTAAGTACTTACTTGCTTACTTTCTTATTCATTCAGAGGTAGATAGATCAAATAATTCAAAAACATATTACTTGTTGTTTTCTTATTCAAAGAGAGATTGAATAGATTAAATAGATTTGAAATATATTACTTGTTATTTTCTTATTTAGAGATAGATTAAATAGTCCATAGTCCTAGATTGTCTAAGGCTACTTAGGTCAAATAGTTCATAGTTCGAGAATTGCTTGAAGCTCATTAATTGAAGGTTTCTTTACATAGAATTTGTTGTTTAAATAGATTTTAAAAGTCATCTCTTTAAAAAGTAGAATTTTAAATTAAAAAAAGTGTTGATCCCTAGGGTAAACTATCTCCTTAGCTAGACAATGTTTCCATTAGATTTTGTTTCTTCCTAGCTCATACTATGCCACAACTCTAAGTTTACTTACCCAGGGTTGAAAATTTAATTGAGGGAATTATTACATATAGAATACCCATCATTTTTGGCATCGTTGTCGGGGATTTGTCTTAAGGTAGAAAATAGTTAGGAAGTAGATCATTTTTGAACTTTAGCACTAGTTTGGTGGCGAGGGAACTTTAAGACAAGAGGTAAGAACCTACGCATATGTTATAGTAGGTTCCCCCAAACCCAATGGTAGTTTTTATTTTTTATTGCTTTCATGAAAAAACCTAGGGACCCAAAGGGCAGATACATCAAAACCAAACCAAAACATCCGATCAAGGTTCCTTCTAACCTTTTTTGGAGGAAGGCACACTCCACCCATAAAATCTACAAAACGATACCGGAAAATAGGGGTTAACTCAACTCAAAGAGCCAAAGAAGTCTCTGAAGATACCAAAAATGGGGAAACCATAGAGAAAAAAATTAAAACATCAATAGTAGTGGGACAAGAGGAAAGACCAGTCGAGCCTTCATCAAAACCAACCAACACAACCTTTTCCTTTTCACCACCCTCAGGGAACTCTAACTTTGTATACATCATTGACCCTGAACAGGTGAATTCTCGTTTTGGCAGCTCATCCAATATAATTGTATCCCAAATTGAAACAACAACTTTGGCACCAATAGTTTCAATAGGCTCGAGTAAATTCCCAGACATCCAAGCAGTAGATAAATCTTCCCATCGAAGGGATATCCTTCCTAGAAAAGAACCTTGGGACACTTTATTATCTTCAAGGATAAAACCATTCAGGTATTCTCTCTTTGGGAATCAAATCAATATGGATGATCAGGAGGATCACAACCATGTGAGACACGATGAGGGAGAAGAAGTTGGAAACCAAACATAAACCACCTTTGGGTTTCCAATTTTGGATACCACGCATAATGTCAACATGAAGAACATTCCACTCTTTGCACTACCCACCTTTTATGGTAAAATCAGTGAAGACCCAAATACCTTCCTATTTGAGTTTGACATCTTGTGTAGAAGCTACAACTACTTGCAAGATGGCCATAAATTAAAACTTTTTCCTACCACTCTCAAGGATTCTGCACTAAGATGGTTCATGGGGTTAGGAGAGTCCAGTATTAGGTCTTGGGAAGACATGAAACCTATATTTCTTTAAAAATACCAAGACTACTGCAAGTCCAAGGATTCTCTTAATGATAATTTTAAAATTCGACATTTAGAGGACGAGAGTCTCAAGGATTACATGGAATGGTTTGCTTATACCTCACAGAAATTGAAATACCATGACCTTCCAGATGATGCAGTCAAGTCTCTTTTCCTTAAAGGAATTTTGTAAGAATATCTAGAGACACTTAGCCTGATGGCATCAGGTGACATCTCCCATAAAACATTTACTAAAATATGTGAAATGTGTAGAAATTACTCGAGGAGTAGAGCCAAAACTCGGAAGAGTGTTTGGGATCCTTATACTAGAAACCTAAAAATAGTTAGTTTACGTAGTATTACAAGGGTAGATATAGGAAACCTATTGGAGAAATTAAAAACCAATACCCTAAGTACAATAGGTTCTTAGTTGGACACCCTAAATATTAAGAGGAAACATGAGGAGGAGAATGAATCAATGTGCATATTTTGTCCAAGGTGCAGGAGGAAGCATTCCTCAAGGGAGTTTTGATTAGAGAACATTTCAGTTTGTGGCTTCTGTACTAAATACCACTGCACTGAAAAATGCCCGTCACTTCCTAGTTTATTATCCATTTAGAGAAGTGGGGATCCTGGGGAATCTTCTTATGCACCTAGGAGGCCATGGAAGCCTAGGAGTCATCCTACATACTAGTATCTACCACCTCAAGTTCCACCTTATTATCAACAACCACAACAGTGGAAATCACCGAATTAGAAAAATTGGTCTCCATAGTATGCTTCACACCACCCTTGGCTACAAGGATGGAGAGGAGGGAATACCCAAGGAAACACTCAGTCTCCACTTGTTCCTATGCAAACTCATCCTTACCCACAGTTTCCACCGAACATCCAACAACTTTTGCAAGGTTTTGTTCCCCCACATTTACCTCCTATTCCACAACAACCCTAGCAATACCATAATACTAGCTCCCCAAGACCAACATTATTACCGGCACAACCGATGCCTAACCCAAATAAAAAACCAACTCAAACTCTTAACAATGTTGAGTTGCAAACCTTCCCGACATATGTTATTTCTCCTATTCCATTACATGAGATTCAGTTAAGGTCGGGAAAATTTCTGGATAGACAGAGGCCTTCAGTAGTCATCTGGGAAGAAGAAGAAGATGAAACTCCCGAACAACCCATGGATGACACTAAGTGGGAAGATTTTATCATTCCTAAAGACCAGGAACCAAAGCTTCCCCAAACTGAATCTTCAAAGATTACAAAATCCCCTCCTTATACAAAAAAATTAGCAATTGAGAAACCGACAATTCGACCGGAATTTGACATTTTAAATGAATTAAAGAATATTTGTGTCAAAATGCCCATGTTACAAGCCATAAAGAACATTCCAATTGACATTGAGGTGGTCAAAGAATTGTGTATCAAGAAACTAGGTAAGAAATAGAAAGACCCTCCAACAATACATTTGATAGGAGAATTGCCTGAATATATATCAAAGAAGCCTAGGGTCACACAGTATGCAAACCCAGGGAACCTCATAGTAACAATAACCATTAATAAGGTTCCCATCAGAAATACTCTCATAGGCCTAGGGGCAACCATTAATATTATGATTGTTACTACCTTGGAGGAATTACAGTTGAAACCCCTTCTTAGACCTACCCCAACTATTTTGTAATTAGTAGATAAGAAAAAAGTTATACCTGAAGGAATCTTGGATGATATCATAGTTACATTAGACTCATGGGAATATCTAGTATACTTTCTTGTCATTCATTCAAAGGATCCTGCTAAAGGGCATCTCGTTATCTTGGGAAGACCTTGGTTTGCAACAACCAATGCATTTATTGGCTGTATAGAAGGTGAAATGACTATCTCTAATGGACTTTATATACAGAATATTACCATATACCCACCAGCTCAACCTATTATTGAGAATCTATGGTGTCTTGAATGTCCATATGAGAATGAGAATTGGGAAGAACCCATGCTGCCAAGTGATCATTCCTGGGCACTTCAGGAGCAAACAATGAAAAATGTGCTAAACCAATTTATTTCTGCGATCACGTGTGTTTTCCACAATCTTTTCCCCAATTTGAGTACATGTTTGGTGAAGAATTTTAGGAACAATTGGACCCATCAACTTTGTCTTCGAAATATTTTATTTTTGAGATAGATGAATCTACCACATCTTATACCATGCCTTATGAGATTAGTCCTGGGAAATTGGGCCCGGCCATTTCACATATCCATTGATGCCTCCAACACTGCAATAGGAGGAGTATTAGGATAAAAAGAAAACCAATAGTCCTATTCCATTTATTTTTTGATTAAGAACTTGTCCCCTGCCGAGTTAAACTATATAGTTACCGAAAAAGAATTCTTGGTAGTTGTCCATGCCATCAATAAATTTCTCCATTATATCACAAGATACGAAGTATTTGTACATATAGATAACTTTGCCATTATATTTCTCATGAATAAACCCATCACCAATGGCCGAGTAACTAGGTGGCTCATGTTATTATAAGAGTTCAATATCATCATCCTTGACCGACCTAGAAAAGAGAACTTAGTAGTTGATTTTATTTCGTGCATTAATCATGAGGGTGATAATATTATTGTTGATGATAGTTTTCCAGATGAGCATCTCTTTTCCCTCTCCATAAATACCCCATGGTTTGCAGACATGGAAAATTATTTGGCTACTAGGAAGTTACCAGCTCAATTGTCACCTCATGAAAAGCGTTGAATTGTCACACAAAGTTCTAACTATTCCTGGGTTGGCCATGACCTTTTTCATACTGGAACTGAATTGATTATTCATAGATTTGTCTGAAAAGATGAGATACTAGAAATCCCATGAAGTTGTCATGATGGACCATGTGGTGGCCATTTTTCCGACAAACGTACAACATATAATGTTTTACATTCAGGTTACTATTGGCCTAGAATTTTTAAGGATGCTTCCAAATATGTGAGGAGTTGCATTAGCTGTCAAAGGACAGGAAGACCCACATCAACTGATAAAATTCCCTTACATTCCCAAGTTATGATAGAACCTTTTGAGAAATGGGCCCTTGATTTTGTAGGATCAATTTCACCCATGTCCAATTTCACCCATGTCTCGTAAGAATAATTATATTTTGGTTTGTACAGATTATGTCACCAAGTGGGTAGAGGAAAAATCCTTATCTAGGGCTACTGAAAAATCTTTTGTTGAATTCATTTATGAAGACATATTTACCTTCTTTGGTGTTCCTCGTGAGATTGTTACAACCCAAGGCACACAATTCACTTCTAAGTTGATGAAGGAATTAACGAAGAAATATGGGATCAAGCATTGTAAGTATTCTCCATATCACTCGCAAGGTAATGGTCAAGTAGAGTCAACAAACAAAGTTTTGGAAACTATCTTAACCAAAACTATCCAATTACACCATAGATATTGGGCCGATAGAATTCCAGAGGCGTTGTGGGCATATTGTACCACCTGGAGAAATACCACTGGGCATACCCCATATGAACTAGTTTATAGAAAACAAGTACTTCTACCAATTTAATCCCAAGTAAGGACTTTCTGTATTGGTGCACAATTGGGATTAGACCTAGACGAGGCAAAAAAATAACGAGACCTACAATTGAACGAATTGGATGAGATTAGACAAGATGTTATCCAATGAACAATGTTAGTTCAAAACCAGAGGAGAAAGTGGCATGATAAATTTATTAAGAAGAAACAATTTCAACTTGGTGATTAGGATTTGTTGTTTGATTCCCTATTCAAAAATTTTAAAGGCAAACTTACCACTTGATGGTTGGGTCCATATGACATAGTTACCGTGTATGATAATAGAATTGTTTAGATACAAGAAATTGATGGTGGACAAGTCTCTTTCATAGTGAATGGACACCGACTTAAACTTTACCACAAACCCATTTCCAAAGAATATTTTCTACAGGTCATTTCAACTGGCAAGGCATTGGCCTTAGTGGATGGGTAAGTTTCTTCTCCCTCCCCCTATTCTTGAAACTTTTTCTAAATTCTGATTGTACATATGAAAATAATTTAAAGTGTGTTTTTGTTGATAAACAATTTTAGATATCTCTACAGGTATTTATTTCACCACAAGTGGACAACTTCAAGGAGACAAAAGGGAAGTAATTTACTTCGGAAAAAGATGTTACTATATTTGAACTTTGTTGTCTTCTTAAGCATCAATTGAATACTAACTTTTTAATATGCTTAGAAATTGCTTGTTGTGAATTAGCCATTTTTATAACATTTCTATCTTCCTTTCTTTCAAGGCATCTTTAATGGCAGTTTCTCATAACCTCAACCACTAGAGGATATAAGGAAGTGACACCTTGTCTTATCGAACCTAGAGGTTACTCGTACAATTTCCCCAAGAACCATGAGTGGGCGAGTAAAGTATCTTTATGAAAGAGTAGTAAGAAGGTTTGATTAGCGGTTAGCCATGGAAACATCAATATAACTTTAAAAAAAAATAAGAAAGTGAGTATGGCCTGAAGATACCTTTCTATTCTTTTCCAATGGTACCATCCACTACACACTAAAAATGCTTGATTATACCATATATTTACATAAGCTATGTCCACTTAAGTATCCCTTACATTAGGACAATCTATAAGGAATACATAAAGAAGAGTCATCCTCTAACTTAAATACCATCCCAGTCCTAAATAAAAATTTTCAGAGCTTCCTCCCCATCTTCTTGGAAAAAGAAATCTTTATACACAAATATTGAAAGATGGTGGAATAGTCTCTTATGTAAAAGGGTGTAAGAGGCTAACCCATCAGGATACTAAACAGGTCTGTTGGCAGTGGGTACCGCCCTATGGCATGACTAGTTAAAACCGTCGGAGTAATGAATAGGCTTGCTGGCAGCGAGGCATTCTACCTAGCAGGGGTGATGATCTGACAAACAATAAATAAAATTCCTAAATATTAAAACTTGTCTTGATGTACGACATTACTTGTAGAAAATCTGAAAAATAAGTATGCATGGTTAAGAAAAGGTAAATGAACTCCATCACTTGCCATTGGGAACTAACTTTAAGACAATCCTAATACTCTCTTGCCTACCTTTTCTTAACTATATGTAGGATGTTTTTTCCTATAGGTGGGGTCATATTTTAATCGTCTTATCAGACTAATGTGTGAAATTTATCTCTACATTTGGAAAACTATAAATCTTAGGCTATTGGGAGAATTGACTGGTTCCCTATATTCTTTATTGTGAGGTGTCACAATACTTAGGTGTGGGGAAGGGGTTTCCTAAGATGAAAAATAAGCACTGTCATCTATATTACAATCCATGAGAGGAGGAAGTAGAATCTCTGTCAAAAATTATGTCATATTGTTTTTACGATATCCTGGGCTATTATATCAACAATTGTTTGTATTGGTATTCTAAATTCTATACTATTGACATCACTGTGTGTGTTATAAGCTTGATGTGCATTTTTATGTTTATATAATGGAAGACTGCTTAACTGGTTCCTTGTGACTATTACATATCAATAACAAATTGCTAAATGCTCACTATCGTTTGTATTACATGCCTATGAAAAGAGGAACAAGTTGTTTTATATTATTACAGATCAATGATAAGGAAATAAACAATTGATAATCCTATTCACACTCATCCTATCCATGCTCCATGCTCATGTTCACCATGACTACCAAAAATTGTCCAAGCTGAGTGTTATGGGTGAACGTCCATTATGATGGGGATAATTTCCACTTACACAGGAGGACCAAATGGAGTACTATCTAGAGGACTAGATGGAGTGCCATTTGGAATACCAGATGAAGTGCCATATGGAGGATTGGGTGAGGTATATATATACTGTAAATGATTACGATCACATGCATGAATGATCGTTCGAATTAATTACACCCATTGCAATGGTAAGTTAGATGGATTTAATGGTATATTTTTCAAAATTCATGTTGGTAATCGAATTAAACTTTTAAATGCATTTTTATGATCAAATGTCCAAGTTGAAGACTTGGAAATTGATCTAATTATCAAATTATTTTGTTTGCCTCCAAATTACACACCATTCAAAATTTAAACACAAAGCAATTATGGTCACACATGGCGATCGTGTATGATGAATTCACCCATGAATTCAACCGTTTCCACCACAATTGAATTAAAAATTGGGCACTCTGCCCCAATTTCTATTTTGATCATCCTTTGTTTGTTGTTTCATGCTCACCCTCTGCTTGATTTATTTCTCCTCCTCATTCCTCGCTCTGTAACCATTCCCAACCCCTATGAACCATCCTCCTACGCCGATCTACTAACCATTCTAAAATTTGCAGAGTGTAGAGAGATCTTCCTTCGCGTAGGGTGGGGACTATTCTTGGCCAATCTGCAGGCACACGACAATGGCATCTCACACCAATTCTCTCTTGGTTTCTATGGGATACTGGATCACGTAGGGTCTATAGTCTTCTTGGTCTCTGAGGAATCTATTGCCTTAGCCATGAAATTTCCATGGGTTGGGGATCGATAGTTCAAACACCATCAACTTCCACGTCAAAGTTATAATAGAGTGTTCAAGCCTGAATTTCAAAATGTTTTTGGAGCCAAAGGGTACTCAAAAGAATGGATTAAAGAAAAATTTATTAAAACCCTGATCGTAATTACCAGGCTCATTACTTTTGAAGGTAGGTACTTTATTTTTAAATCTTGTCATTTTCGTCTATTGGCCCATTTTCAATTCAATAAACCCCTGAATTTTCATTTCTACTTCATGACAATCCTTGAGAAAAATGTCTTCCCAAGTCCGTAAAAATTTGGCCAATCCTCACAATAGTTTATTCCACCATGGCCTCATTAAATTGCTTGTTATATCTGAATTGACAAAATAGAGCAAGACATGGGACGATTTCCTCTACCAATTCTCAAATCCCCATCTCACAGTTAATAAAAGCAAGAGGTCGGTTAATTCAGGGGTTTTCACCCCACCTAAGCCTCATTCTCCAAAAACTCCAAACCCTCCAACTCAAACTCTCTCCTTCTCTGATAAAAAGGCCAAGAAAATTATTGATTCCCCTACAACCTCTTATGGTAAGAAAATAAAAAATCATGTTGATAATTCTCCATTTTCTTCAACACCTATTGATTCTCAACCTAAGAAGATACAAGATGCATTCCATCAAGATTTTCCTTCGGTTCCTACAAAGAGGAGAGGAGATAATCGATTCAAGGGGGAATCCTTTCAAAGAAGCACCCAAAGTATGAGTGGCAATCCCAATATAAAAACTCCAATCACTTCGGATCCTATTCAATTTTCTTTCGATCATGAGAGCCCCCATAAAAGACTCAGAGAAGTTTCTGCAGAGGAGTGTAAGCCCAATAAAGAGGTAAATATGAACCTATTACACCAAGTATCCCTCACAAAAACATTGTTCTGCCTTCCTCCCAGATGCCTACACCATATTCTAAAGTTGATATACCTTCTACATCCATCAAGGAACCCAAGGTGAGATCGGAAGAGCATCCACTACACACTAAAAATGCTTGATTATACCATATATTTAGATAAGCTATGTCCACTTAAGTATCCCTTACATCAGGACAATCTATAAGGAATACATAAAGAAGAGTCATCCTCTAACTTAAATACCATCCTAGTCCTAAATAAAAAGTTTCAGAGCTTCCTCCCCATCTTCTTGGAAAAAGAAATCTTTATACACAAATCTTGAAAGATGGTGGAACAGTCTCTTATGTAAAAGGGTGAAAGAGGCTAACCCATCGGGATACTGAACAGGTCTGTTGGCAGTGGGTACCGCCCTATGGCATGACTAGTTAAAATCATCGGAGTAATGAACAGGCTTGCTGGCAGCGGGGCATTCTACCTAGCGGGGGTGATGATCTAACAAACAATAAATAAAATTCCTAAATCTCAAAACTTGTCTTGATGTACGACATTACTTGTAGCAAATCTGAAAATAAGTATGCATGGTTAAGAAAAGGTAAATGACCTCCATCACTTGCCATTGGGAACTAACTTTAAGACAATCCTAATACTCTCTTGCCTACCTTTTCTTAACTATATGTAGGATGTTTTTTCCTACAGGTGGGGCCATATTTTAATCGTCTTATCAGACTAATGTGTGAAATTTATCTCTACATTTGGAAAACTGTAAATCTTAGGCTATTGGGAGAATTGACTGGTTCCCTATATTTTTTATTGTGAG
>CBVK0101998783.1:0-11963 GCA_900067695.1 Picea abies
CTGGTTCCCTATATTTTTTATTGTGAGGTGTCACAATACTTAGGAGTGGGCAAGGGGTTTCCTAAGATGAAAAATAAGCACTGTCATCTATATTACAATCCATGATAAGAGGAAGTAGAATCTCTGTCAAAAATTATGTCATATTGTTTTTACGATATCCTGGGATATTATATCAACGATTGTTTGTATTGTTATTCTAAATTCTATACTGTTGACATCACTGTGTGTGTTATAAGCCTGATGTGCATTTTTATGTTTATATAATGGAAGACTGATTAACTGGTTCCTTGTGATTATTACATATCAATAACAAACTACTAAATGCTCACTATCATTTGTATTACACGCCTATGAAAAGAGGAACAAGTTGTTTTATATTATTACAGATCGATGATAAGGAAATAAACAATTGATAATCCTATTCAAACTCATCCTATCCATGCTCCATGCTCATGTTCACCATGACTACCAAAAATTGTCCAAGTTGAGTGCTATGGGTGAACGTCCATTATGATGGGGATAATTTCCACTTACATAGGAGGACCGAATGGAGTACTATCTGGAGGACCAAATGGAGTGCCATTTGGAATACCAGATGAAGTGCCATAGTGAGGATTGGGTGAGGTATGTATATATTGTAAATGATTACGATCACATGCAGGAATGATCATTCGAATTAATTACACCCATTGCAATGGTAAGTTAGATGGATTGAATGGTATATTTTTCAAAATTCATGTTGGTAATCGAATTAAACTTTTAAATGCATTTTTATGATCAAATGTCCAAGTTGAAGACTTGGACATTGATCTAATTATCACATTATTTTGTTTGCCTCCAAATTACACACCATTCAAAATTTAAACACAACACAATTATGGTCACACATGGCGATCGTGTATGATGAATTCGCCCATGAATTCAACCGTTTCCACGACAATTGCATTAAAAACTGGGTACTCTTCCCCAATTTCCATTTTGTTCATCCTCTGTTTTTTGTTTCATGCTCACCCTCTACTCGATTTATTTATCCTCCTCATTCCTCGCTCTATAACCATTCCCAACCCCTATGAACCATCCTCCTACGTCGATCTACTAGCCATTCTAAAAATTGTAGAGTGTAGAGAGATCTTCCTTCGCGTAGGGTGGGGACTGTTCTTGGTCAGTCTGCAGGGACACGACAATAGCATCTCACACCAATTCTCTCTTGGTTTCTATGGGATATTAGATCACGTAGGGTCTATGGTCTTCTTGGTCTCTAAGGAATCTATTGCCTTAGCCATGAAATTTCCACGGGTTGGGGATCGATAGTTCAAACACCATCAACTTCCATGTCAAAGTTATAATAGAGTGTTCAAGCCTGAATTTCAAAATGTTTCTGGAGCCAAAGGGTACTCAAAAGAATGGATTAAAGAAAAAATTATTAAAACCCTGATCGTAATTACCAGGCTCATCACTTGTGAAGGTAGGTACTTTATTTTTAAATCTTGTCATTTTCGTCTGTTGGCCCATTTTCAATTCAATAAACCCCTGAATTTTCCTTTCTACTTCATGAAAATCCTTGAGAAAATGTCTTCCCAAGTCTGTAAAAATTTGGACAATCCTCACAATAGTTTATCCCACCATGGCCTCATTAAATTGCTTGTTATATCTGAATTAACAAAATAGAGCAAGACATGGGACGATTTCCTCTACCAATTCTCAAATCCCCATCTCACAGTTAATACAAGCAAGAGGCCAGTCGATTCAGGGGTTGTCACCCCACCTAAGCCTCATTCTCCAAAAACTCCAAACCCTCCAACTCAAACTCTCTCCTTGTTTGATAAAAAGGCCAAGAAAATTATTGATTCTCTGCAGCCTCTTATGGTAATAAAATAAAAAATCATGTTGATAATTCCCCATTTCCTTCAACACCTATTGATTCTCAACCTAAGAAGCTACAAGATGCATTCCATCAATATTTTCCTTCAGTTCCTACAAAGAGGAGAGGAGATAATCGATTCAAGGGGGAATCCTTTTGAAGAAGCACCCAAAGTACGAGTGGCAAGCCCAATATAAAAACTCCAATCACTTCGGATCCTATTCAATTTTCTTTCGATCATGAGAGAACCCATAAAAGACTTAGAGAAGTTTCTGCAAAGGAGTGTAAGCTCGATAAAGAGGTCAAATATGAACCTATTACACCAAGTATCCCTCACAAAAACACTATTCTGCCTTCCTCCCAGATGCCTACACCATATTCTAAAGTTGATATACCTTCTACATCCATCAAGGAACCCAAGCTTTCTTCTCTTAAGCCATCTAATCACACCCCAGTTATTGAGAAATTGCAACAAGAAAATTCTCAGTTGCTTCAACAATTGGTAGAACGAAAAACTATGGATAGGCATTTGCATCATGACAATGTTTTCCTGCAAGAAAAAGTGAACTCTCTTCAACGATTGGTTGAGCAGATGACCACCACCAATCACAGTCTCCATATGCAATTGAAACATCATAAAATTCCTAAGACAAAGTCCCCAAGGAAAGAGGGAGAATCTTCTAAAGCCAGTCCACCCCCTCCTTCATGAGTAAAGTTATTTCGGGTGATCCATTTTTGTTTGCAAAGAGACCTACAAATCCTTAGGCGTGGGAAAAATGTTGGTTTGGTGTTTTGATTATTTTTTTCAGTGCCCAAATCCTTTTTGTATGCGACAATTATATATTCTATGCTCTCATATAGCCATTTTAAAGGTATTATCAAGCTTTATACATCAATTCTCCATGGAATCACACAAGGTATGTATAATAATCATTTTTGTAATGGTTTTATGATTAATTCATCTCAGTTAATTGATTATGAAGATATAACATTCTGGTTTTATTTCAACGGGTCGAAATCATGATCCGATCCTCCAACCAGTCCCTCATTGGACACTCCATCCAACACTTCATCCGGCGCTCGAAGCACACAGGAGTTGGTAGTTAGCACATCGACGAACTTTGATGGATGAATAAGAGATATGGGTTTTATGCCCACTCATGCCCTCCATCTATGGAGCTTGACGCATCTAGGATTGGGCAGTTGCAGCGGCCGCTAAGTGGAGTACACAATACCAATAAGGAAGATTCTTCTATTAAAACGAATTTAATGAACTTGTTGTTTTTAGAGAGAGTCGACCGTTCCAGTGGTCGACCTCTCAAGATTTGTAATAATCTATAAATACTGTTGTCTATGCCACGAAGAGGACATGAATTTTATGTTATACATAGACATTATCTCCATTTGTTGTAAACTCTATTCTTATGATCAATGATAATACTACATTAACTCAGTGACTGTGTTTTCCTACTGAGTAGTGCCACGACCTTCTGGGGGGCCCACCAGTGGTCTAGGTGATTGTTTATACTAGTATATATTTGCATTTATATAGTTTCTTTTCATACTTCTTAGATTTCGAAGTTGCTTATTTACTGTGTATATCTTTGATTTCAAATTGCTTTCTCACTCTGTGTATCTTTTTATTTTCAGATCGCTTGTCTAATTCACTTCCCTGCACATATTTTCTTATTTGTAGATCACTTTCAGAATTGTGTGTGTCACAAAGTATGTGTGGACATCCATGGTTGTGTGTTGATATTTAGACTCCTAACATTTTGTTTGGAGGTTGTCATGGTTGTGTGTTGATATTTAGACTCCTAACATTTTGTTTGGAGGTTGTAGAAGTCGTCTAATTATATTGTCATGTATTTTTCTCCCTAGTTGTAAATTACTCTGCAAAGTACTAATTTAGATAGTGTTTATTTATCAAGTTGTAATTTCAAATACTCTTTGTAGGTTTTCTTATTTGCTAATTTTTCTTTTAGCATCATAATGATAGGATAGAAATGGATTTTGAATTATGATCTCCAGTAGCATCTTAGTTGATTTTCAGTATGATCTTTAATGATAGCTTAATTAACTTTAGGTTATGATTTTTAATGAAATCCCAGTTATGAATTTGAGTTATGATTTCTAATTAGCAATAGTCAAGAGTTTGTAGGTGTGCACAGAGTATTTTCATTGTCATCTTAGTTATGAATTTGAATTAGGATTTCGGATTAAGTGCTAATTATGAGTTTGTAGCTTTGCTTGAGTTAGTGATTTTGAACCGAGTATTTTCCAGCAGTTGTATGATAGAGTGAATGATTGGTGTTGAGTCCCTTCTGTACAATTTTTAAAGATCATATGGATTCCAAGAACATTTAGTATTGCTTTTATGATGGCAAAACTTTCTATAGATTGCCTTATTCATACTTTACATTTCTCTGTAGAAGTTAGCACTGCGTTAATTCCACTTGAACTATCATTAGTTGTTAGATGCCATCGTGATGTCATTCGCCACCAAAGACATAATCATCATATTTGAATATTGTCATAACACTCTTGATTTTGGTTAAGTAGATTAATGTTTATTCTTTGCGAGATAGAAATAGTTGTGATTTTTTACTTTAAGAATAGAGTTCACTTGTCAACATAGTTTTGATACATTAAGTGCTTACTTGCTTACTTGCTTGTTCATTCAGAGGTAGATAGATCAAATAANNCTTGTTCATTCAGAGGTAGATAGATCAAATAATTCAGAAATAGATTACTTGTTGTTTTCTTATTCAAAGAGAGATTGAATAGATTAAATAGATTTGAAATAGATTACTTGTTATTTGCTTATTTAGAGATATATTAAACAATCCATTGTCCTAGATTGTTTAAGGCTACTTAGGTCAAATAGTTCATAGTTCTAGAATTGCTTGAAGCTCATTAATTGAGGGTTGCTTTACATAGAATTTGTTGTTTAAATAGATTTTAAAAGTCATCTCTTTAAAAAGTAGAATTGTAAATTAAAAAGAGTGTTGATCCCTAGGGTAAACTATCTCCTTAGCTAGACAATATTTCCATTAGATTTTCTTTCTGCCTTGGCTCATACTATGCCACAACCCTAAGTTTACTTACCCTGGGTTGACAATTTAATTAAGGGAATTAGTATATATAGAATACCCATCATTTTTGGCGTCGTTATCAGGGAGTTGTCTTAAGGTAGAAAATAGTTAGGAAGTAGATCATTTCTTAACATTAGCATTAGTTTGGTGGTGGGGGAACTTTAAGATGAGAGGTACAAACCTGTGAATATGTTATAGCAGGTTCCCCCAAACCCAATGGTAGTTTTTCTTTTTTTCTTCTTTCATGAACAAACATAGGGACCCAAAGGGCAGATACATCAAAAGCAAACCAAAACTTTTGATCAAGGTTCCTTCTAACCTTTTTTGGGGAATGAACACTCCACCCATAAACTCTGCAGAACGATACCGGATTTTTGGGGAATGAACACTCCACCCATAAACTCTGCAGAACGATACCGGAAAATAGGGGTTATCTTAACTCAAAGAGCTAAAGAAGTATCTGAAGAGACCAAAACTGGGGACACTATAGAGTAGAAAATTGAAACATCAATAGTAGTGGGACAGGAGGCAAGACCACTCGAGCCTTCATCAGAGCCAACCAACACAACCTTTTCCTTTTCACCACCATCAGGGGACTCTAACTTTGTAGATATCATTGACCCTGAACAAGTGAATGCTCTTTTTTGAAATTCAGCCAATATAATTGTATCCCAAGTTGAAACAAAAACTTTGGCACCAATAGTTTCAACAGGCTCAAGTAAAGTCCCGGACATCAAAACATCAGATAAATATTCCCATCGAAGGGATACCCTCCCTAGAAAACAACCTTAGGACACTTTGTTATCTTCAAGGATAAAACCATTCAGGTATTCTCTTTTTGGGAATCAAATCAGTATTGATGATCAAGAGGATCACAACCATGTGAGACATGATGAGGGAGAAGAAGTTGGAACTAAAAAGAAACCACCTTTGGGTTTCCAATTTTGGATACCACACAGATTGTCAACATGAAGAACATTCCACTCTTTGCACTACCCACCTTTTATGGTAAAAGCATTGAAGACCTAGATACCTTCCTATTTTATTTTAACATCTTGTGTAGAAGCTAGTACTACTTTCAAGATGTCCATAAATTAAAACGTTTTCCTGCCACTCTCAAGGATTCTTCACTAAGATGGTTCATGGGGTTAGGAGAGTCCATTATTAGGTCTCGGGAAGACATGAAAGCTATATTTCTTAAAAAATACCAAGACTATTGCAAGTCCAAGGATTCTTGTAATGATAGTTTTAAAATTCAACAGTTAGAGGATGAGAGTCTCTAGGATTACATGGAATAGTTTTCATATACCTCATAGAAATCGAAATACCATGACCATCCAAATGATTTAATCAGGAATATTTTCCTTAAAGGAATTTTGGAAGAATATATAGAGACACTTAACCTGATGGCATCAGGTGACATCTCCCATAAACCATTCTTAACCTGATGGCATCAGGTGACATCTCCCATAAACCATTTACTAAAATCTGTGAAATGTGTAGAAATTACTCGAAGAGTAGATCCAAAAATGGGAAGAGTGTTTAGGATCCTTATAGTGGAAACCTAAAAATAGTTAGTTTAGGTGTTATTACAAGGGTAGAGATATGAAACCTATTGGAGAACTTCAAAACTGATATCCTAAGTACAATAGGTTCCCAGTTGGATACCCTAAATATTAATAAGAAACAGGAGGTGGAGAATGCAACAATGTGCATATTTTGTCCAAGATGCAGGAGGAAGCATTCCTCAAGGGAGTTCCCATTAGACAACAATTAAGTTTGTTGCTTCTACACTAAAGACCACCAAACTGAAAAATGCACATCATTGCCCAGTTTATTAGCCATTTACAGAAGTGGGGATCCTGGGGAATCTTCTTATGCACCTAGGAAGCCATGACAACCTAGGATTCAACCTACATACCAGGATCTACCACCTCAAGTTCCACCTTATTATCAAAAACCACAACAATGGAACTCAGTGAATTGGAAAAATTGGTCTCCACAATATCCTTCACATCACCCTTGGCTACAAGGATGGAGAGGAGGGCATACCCAAGGAAACACTCAAGCTCCACCTGTTCCTATTCCCACTCATCCTTACCCACAGTTTCCACCAAACATCCAAAAAATTTGTCAGGTTTTGTTCCCCCACCTTTACCTCCTATTGCACAACAACCCCAACAATACCAGAATACAATCTCCCCAAGACTGAAATTATTATCGGCACAACTGGTGGCAAACCCGAATAACAAACCAACTCAACCTCAAGTTCATGATGTTGAGCTGCAAACCTTCTTGACATATGTTATTTCTCATGTTCCATTACATGAGATTCAGCTAAGGTCGAGAATCGTTCTGGATAGAAAGAGGCCTTCAGTAGTCATCCAGGAAGAAGAAGAAGAATATGAAACTCCCAAAAAACCCATGGATGACACTAAGTGGGAAGATGTTATCATTCCTAAAGACCAGGAACCAAATATTCCCCAAAATGAATCTTCACAGATTACAAAATCCCCTCCTTATCTAGAAATATTATCAATTGAGAAACCAACAATTCGACTGGAATTTGACATTTTAAATGAATTAAAGAATATATGTGCCAAAATTCCCCTATTACAAGCCATAAATGACATTCCAATTTATAGTAAGGTGGTCAAATAATTGTGTATCAAAAAACCAAGTAGGAAACAAAAAGATCCTCTAACAGTACATTTGATAGGAGGATTGTCTGAATACATATCAGAGCAGCCTAGGGTCACAAAGTATGAAAACCCAGGGAACCCCGTAGTAACAATAACCATTAATAAGGTTCCCATTGGAAATACTCTCATAGACCTAGGAGAAGCCATTAATGTTATGATTGTTAATACCTTGGAGGAATTTCAGTTAAAACCCCTCCTTAGACCTACCCCAACTATTTTGGAATTAGTAGATAAGAAAAAAGTTATACTTGAAGGAATCTTGGATGATATCATAGTTACATTAGCCTCATGGGAATATCCAGTAGAATTTCTTGTCATTCATTCAAAGGATCCTGCTAAAGGGCATCTCGTTATCTTGGGAATACCTTGGTTGGCCACAACCAATGCATTTATTGGTTGTAGAGAAGGTGAAATGACCATCTCTAATGGAGTTGATCCCTAGGGTAAACTATCTCCTTAGCTAGACAATATTTCCATTAGCTTTTCTTTCTGCCTTGGCTCATATTGTGCCACAACTCTAAGTTTACTTACCTCGGGTTGAAAATTTATTGAGGGAATTAGTAAATATAGAATACCCATCAATGACCCATTTTCCATAGTCACAGAGGGAGTAGACAGTTTGGACTATTGGATCACATATGAGGTGGTATATCCAGATCAATATCTACTATGAGTGACAGTGGTGCATCTAGATGTTGGAGGATTAGATACCTCCCTTCCTAAGAGGGAGTGTTTATTTTTTTATCTTTGGGAGGAATTTTCACTAGAGGCCAAGGTTCCAAGAATATGGGAATTTTCATTGGCACAAGTTTTGACTTTCGTTTCAGTGAAAATGTCCTAGAAATGAGTCTAGGACCTCATGGGAAATTTGATGGGATTTTGGGGTTTGTGTGGGGATGCCACACCCACAAAGAGGAATAAAACATTCTAATTAATTGTTGAGCTTAGGAAGGGCTCATAACCTCACTCATTGGACTCCTATAAAAAGGAGAGATGTCATTGAAAAATATGGTCAAGTCACAATGTCCTCATAACACATCTAATGACATACATATGTAGGTTTCAAGAGGATAAGTCGCATACATACATAGGATATAAAGGATTTAAGTGTTATGAGGGTTACAAGATTCAGAATATAGGTATTAGTAGGGAAGTTTCACATCTTAAGTATTATATAGATTAATTGCTATGGTTTATATGACTTGAGTGTTAGGTGTTATGGTTTATAAAGGTTATAAATTAATGTTAGTGGGGTAAATAGGGTCATAAGTGTTAGGGGATATAGAATTAAAGGCATAGGGATCTATATGTGTTATAAGGATCTAAGGTTATAGTAGTCATACAAGTTAATGATTATTGGGGTTAGTACATGGGTTATGAAAAATATGTGTAAAGGCTTAATTGGTATAGATTATTAGTATTAATGGTTAATATTTAGTGGTGGTAAGAATTACAGGTTAAGTATTAGAGGCTATAAAAATCAAGGGTTACATGGGTTAGGATGTTGGACAACTTGTTGTCATTGATGCCAACCCTTGGAGAGTGATATTGGAGATTTATGTCAACCCTTAGAGATCGAGGTCAACCCTTGGAGAGGTCCAAATATGTTGGAAAATTAATTGACACTTGTATGATCGATATTGATGGTGAGTTAGTTGGGTACATTTGATGTAGTCTACATGTATCCCTGGAAGTGTGGTTATGGGACCCAAATTTGATTAAGGAATATGGACATGAAGGATAGTGAAATTTCAGGTAAGGTTATCATAGATGGATAGTAGACATTGTGTCATTTCTGGTGATATGTGTAATGCCACATGGTTCCTCATGGTTAGGTATATATGGATTTTTGAAGTTGGAAGCCCAGAAGAATGGCCAAGAAGCCCCTAGTTTTTTATAAGTCTTGGTCAAAGGGGTAAAGTTGTTGTAACAAGAAAACCCTAGAAGCCCTAAATTAAGGAAAGTATCTAGCTATCACAAGTATAAATACAACTCAAGGAATCATTCATAAGCACACTCACACAATTACATTGAATATTTATCTTATGAATGGTATGGTATATCTTTTAGTAAATCTATTAGTGAATATGAGGTTGAATTTGGTGGCATTTTTCTGATGTAACGAAGGAGTTTGAAAGGCCAAAAGTTTTAGAGTTGCATAAAACTGGAAACCCTAGTTTTCTGAGGTTATACCTAGGTTGCAAGAGGATAGGCCGCATACATATGCAGGCTACAAGAAGATAAGTTGCGTACATATGTAGGTTGTAGGAGGAAAGATCGCGTACATGAGGTAAATCTTTGAAAAGGGATGTATGAATGACTTGCAACAAGGTTTGATGGTACAACATAGTTGATACAAGTTCTGAGATGGTATGCTTCAGGCTCTCATGAGTAAAGGTATGCCATTTATATATTTGTTTGAGGCTTGTATATTGGATGGTATGGAACATACTTAAGGCATGTATTGGAGGCCCTTGATGGTATAGAATTGCATATGGTTGAGGTGATATTGTTACATGCTTGAGACATACTCTTGGTACTTGGTATATGATTGTTATGGTTCATTGTTAGAGGAACATATTTATGATATTGGCATATACTTGAGGCTTATATTTGTGATATTGTGATATGGTACATGGCATGATTGAGAGTGATATGGTATATGGATGAGACACTTGTTATGGTGCATAGTTGATACATGGTATGGTACATGATTTGTATATGGTATGGTGTTGATGTACAAGGTTGACATACATGGTTGATATGCATTGTTGGCACATGGTATGATACATGATATGGTATATGGTTGATGTGCATGGTTGGCATATGTTATGGTACATGTGTTTATGTACATTGTTGAGGTGTATGGTTGATGCATGGTTTGGTACATGTGTTGGACGTGCATGGTTGATGCACTTGTTGTGGTACACGATTGATGCTTGGTATGGTTCATTCTTTGGTACATGGTTGAGACACATATCTTGTGATGGTATGTTGGTGATCTTCATACATTTTTGTTAGTGGCATGCGTTGGTGATGTTGGACATATAGTTGAGAGGTGTCCTTTGTATATGATCCATGTGAGAGGATCCGGTGACAGGTTGGACAGTTTGATCAGTAATAGGTTGGATACAGTGAAAGGTTGGATACAATGACATGTCGACAGGTTACAGGTTGATGTGACAGTGGTAGTGATAGTGACAATGAAAGTGGTAGTGATAGTGACAGTGACAGATTTTGTGGAAGTGACAGTGGTAGAGTCTGTGATAGTTGGTCTACACTTATATTTCAGGGAAATAAGATGAGGCAAGGAAATGGGGTTATAGCCTCCTTCTGGTTGGAGCCAAAGAATCATGTATTTGGAGCTTCCTTCAAGTTGGAGCCTAATAACTAGGTGGTTGTATCCACCTTTTGATTGGGGTTGTAGAATCTAGGGGCTTGTATCCTCCTTCTAGTTGGGGCCATAGAATTCAGGGAGTTATAGCTTCCTTCAAGTTGGAACCTGTGAATAGAGGATTGTAGTCTCCTTCCAGTTGCATCTGGATAATTTGGAAGTTGGTGTTTCCTATGAATGAATTCTTGATATATATAAGAAAGCATTTTGTGGTTTTCTCCCATTTGGGTTTCCATGTAAATATCGGTGTACTATGTTCTTGATGTGATGTGTATGTGTTGTTTCTTATGTTTACTTGTATGTGTGTGTATTGGATTCATTCATAGATGATACATTGATGATATAGTATTGAACATTGTTGTTAAAGTGACATAATATATATTGTGGTTAAAAGTGGTATAAAGTGCTCATACTGATTCACCCCCCCTATCAGTATTCCAACAATTGGTATCTCATACTGATTCACCCCCCCTATCAGTATTCCAACAATTGGTATCAGAGAAAGTTCCTTCAAGGAAAAAATTTAACCACTAGAAGGTAGATCATGGAGTATAGTATGAATGGAGCAACAATGTTGAATGGTCATAAGGGTCTAAAGTATGACTTATGGAGCCACAGTATGAAGGTATTTTTAAAGGAACAATGATATGATATTTGGAAATCAGTTATGACATGATACAATGCTACAAAGAAGAAAAGACTTCAAACAAGAAGAAATTGAAGAAGAATAAAAAAATAGCCATGGATTTCATGTGGGAAGGATTACCTAATCCAGTAAGAGAAAAGGTTGGAAAGTGTTCACCAGCTAAAGAATTTTGGGATAAGCTACAAGAAATATTTTTTTCTCCCATCATAGAGTTAGAATTTGCTAAATAAGATACATGTACAAAATAGGAAGAAAGATGCTTATC
>CBVK0101998788.1:0-15828 GCA_900067695.1 Picea abies
CCAATATTAGGGCTTAACATTAAATACTTATTATTTTTTGTAACAAGTAGCATCCTCACTTGTGGGAGAACCAAGCTATGGATTTCTAATACAAACTGAGACAAGAGTTGATTTTTTGCTACAACTTTCGCTTTCAACATATCAATCTTTTGTTTCAAGTTTATGCATATCAGTTTGCAGTTGATTATAGACTACTTTAGCTATCATAATCTATTGCAGGATGATGTGATTTGATCAATGTGTTATCCATATCTGATTTCTTTCATCATTTTAAAAGTACAACAATTACTTGGTTTCATTTAATGAATGACAGATTTCTCTTCTTCGTTAATTGAATTAGTTCATATAAATCTTTGCATACAGGTTTATCTAACGGTGAAGATTTATAAATCATAAGATTGTTGTAAATTTTTATGTCTTGTTTGTCCGGTAATCATATTGGAAGAGCACTGCAGCTTATTGTTTACAAGAAGCTCTTGGATAATTCGGTGCAGGTTTTCTCCCTCCGATCAGCTAAGACAATCATTACATGCAGGACAAACCTGGAGCCTTTCTCCAGGTCAGTTCGTTTTTAGTATTTAATAGTTAATTTGTTAGTATAATTTAAGTAGTCTAGTTAGATATATATTAGTTTAGATTTGTAGTTAGAGTTAGTATATTAGTTGTTTAAGTTTAGTTAGTTTTTATTTTATTTCTTTTCATAAAATTATAAAATCAAAAAACAATAGTTCTCACTGTCTTAGGATAGAATATAAATGAGTTTTTCAGGTTTTATTCAAATCTATAAATTGTAATTATTGTACATTTCGTGAATAAGATTTATTTTAGTTAGTAGTTAGATATTTAATTTTTTAGAGTTAGTATAGTATTAGATAGTAGATTGTATATATAGAATAGTTAGATTAGTTTAGTTTGTTTTAATAGTTATTTTGTTAGATTAGTTATTTTAGAGTAGTTTTTTTTTTTGTTTTCTTAGGACCTTAGATCGGCTAACGGAGCCGCTAAACCCCTTAGGGTGGTTCATCCCAAACGGCTTGGGTTATTAGAAAACCCTGGACCGATTCCACTCTCCTAGTTGACGGACGATCAATTTTTCTCGTCAACAAATGGCGCTAGAAGGAGGGCCGGAAATTAATTAATGGCACGAGGTGGTCACAAGACTCCTCCACCACCTAATCGCTCACCCATAGTGATTAGAAGCCATTAAAATGATAATATCCCCCCTCAAACAACAATCACTTCAACCGACGATCCACGGATCATAGTTGAGCCAACAACCCCTAATCCTACAGGTGGTGACATACAAGAGATTGCCCGTCAATCTCTTATAAGAACTCATAGTGCCTTGGCCCGTTCAAGGCAACCTAACCATCCATTGGAACAACCTTTGGATTTCTCTGATATCAGAGAACAATTAGGAGGCACTGATCTCACTGTGAATCCTACAGATCCAATCCTAAACCCTGCTGTAGGAGGATCTGGGATACCTCCTTCACCACCTCCTTCATCTCCTTCCTCTTCTGGAGGAGGTTCTTCAGATGAAGGCAGTTCCCCTTCTCAGCCTTCCACACCCACTACACCAATGGAAAATCATAACAACCCTGCTAGACCTTGGCTTGATCAGGATTCCGTAGCTGTACTTAGAGCTCAACATCCTTTACCTAAACACCCGGAGAAATGGCTTCTCAAGTTTGACCATGACTCAAAACAGATCGCTGAAGATCACATTAAAAAGTTTATGTTAGCCGTAAGACTCTGCAATGTTGAACATAAAGACATTGTATGTAGGTTGTTCCCCTATACTTTCGAGGGAAATGCATCCACATGGTACTTTACCCAACAACCCCATACTATCGTGTCTTGGGAAAATTTTGAGTCATGCTTTTTGGAAAAGTTCGGAGATGGTAAGCCTCCAGAAGTCCTAGTCATGGACCTTTCTAGCTTAAGAATGAACCCAAAAGAAAAAGTTAAAGACTTTAATAAAAGATTCTTAACACTTAAAAACCGAATCCCTACAGATTCCATGCCTGCCGAGAATCTTATAATAGCATACTACACTAAAGCTTTGCATCAAAGTATAGCTATTTGGGTTAAATGATCTAAGAAAGCCACGTTGTTAGAAGCCTTCAAGGAGGCAAGCCAGATTGAAAAAGATATACTTAGTCTTAAAGACTCTACTAGAAACGAAACAGAGACTAGTTCTTCTTCCAAAAGGAAGATTGAAATCCTCCCCAGACCCACTCAAAGTAAAACACAACCTGAAAGCTCTGATTTAGAAAATTTAACTAAAGTTGTTCAAAAACTGTCAAATAAAGTTATATATTTAAAAAGAACGACCGAAGAAGCTTCCTCGAGCAAAGGGCCTTACAAAACCCTGTTCCGGAAGCCTTTTCCTACCAGCCGACCTAGTCCAACCACCGAAGGCCTTAATCTAGAAAGTTTGCAATGTGCTCTACAAACAATTCTAGGAGCCCAAGATAACTTGATGCCTCCTGAGATTCCCGAGGAGGTAGTTGAACAAGAAACAGTTCAAGAAGAGGAGTCTTCTCCAAACATTTTTGGACACTTCTTGAATATCATCTTTCAAGCTAACTTCGAGACAGTTCATCCTTATAATACCAGGAGTAAGACAACAAACAAACCTTCTTCCGAAAACACTACAACTTCACCTCCAAAGCAATCTAGATCAGCTGAGAATAAACAGAGTAATGTGAACCCCAACTTAGATTATGATGTAGTTGAAGATCTTAAAAAGTTAGCTAACATTGTTGTTTATGAGTTATTGAAATTTCCATTTCTGCTAATTCATGAGAATGGAAAAAATGGTAATTCAAGCAGTAACAAGGTTTTGCAGAACAAAGTTCCCTAGAGGACTTCCACTAAACACAATCCTGATCCTCAAGATAAAGGGAGATTTCCTGTAAGTAATGTAAATAATGTAGATAAAGTTGCTTTAGAAACTGCGAATAAAAAGCCTCAAGCTACCACTCTTATTACTCGCAAAAATGTACCCCCATTTTTGTTAACTTTCAAAATCTTTAATAGAAGCGTGCACAATTGTATGGTAGACTTTGGAGCATCATCCAATGTGATGCCATGGTCTGTATGCCTAAAGATTAACACTGAAGTTGAACCCTCCACCTTAAAAATCATACAACTTGATCGGACCAATGTTAAAGTTATAGGCGAATGAAAGAATGTGCTTATTAGATTATCATCTAACCCCAAGGTTCATCAGGTTATTGATATAATTGTTGTGGATATTCCAGAAGTGTATGGTCTATTTTTAAGCAGGGACTGGTCGGAACAGCTACACGGCTATTTCGCGACATATTGGTCTCATCTATGGCTTCCAAAAAATGGCAAGCCTAACAAGATAAAGGTAAATCGTGAACGCTACCTTAAGTTCACGGTCACAGATTTAAACGATCCCAATGAACCATTTACACCTTTTGTTGATTCACCCGAAGTACAAGGGATGGACACCTTTTTCGACAATTTCATGGTCGAGGCTTTAGCTATCACCAATCCAGAACAACAGTCTGAGATTATAGCATATGTGCAGCCAACAGCTTCCATGCAATGGTCTCATGTACCCGATGGAAATCAAATTTGGTCTCTTTATTTTGATGGGTCAAAGTCCAAAGAAGGAGCTGGAGCAGACTATGTTATTATCGATCCGGAAGGTAACTAAACATTGATTGCATGTAGGTTGGAATTTGAATGTACTAATAACACTGCAGAATATGAGGCTTTACTGCAAGGTCTCAGAAAATCTTTAGATATGAACCTTCAAAATCTGACCGTCTTTGGCGACTCCGAAATAGTGGTTAGACAGGTAAGAGATTCTATCCACTGTCTGTCTCCGCATCTCAAAAGCTACCAATCTGAGGTATGGAATTTAGTGAACAAATTTTCTGCTTTGAATATAAATTCTATTCCTAGATTGAATAACTCTGAAGCAGATTTATTAGCTAATGTAGCTTCTAAACTCCTTCCTACAGAAGGCTTGTCCCCAGATGCAGTCTCCGTCGAACTGTCGTTCCAGCCATCCGTTCCTGACAACATCATGAACTGGAGAGTCTTTGATGACGATCAATAGATTATTAAATTTCTGCACATGGAAGAAACTTTTCAAGGCACGGTGATAGATGAACACACACACGACAACAATTTGCGCGATTTCACAGTAATACCAGATCTGAGAACTCCTGAATCTTCATTGGACATGGTAAACTCGATCCCTAAATCTGTAGTTAGATTAGAAAAGTTTTATGATCTTCAAGATAAATTCAAAAAGACGGTCAACTATAAAACCAATAGCTCCTCGTTATCTTATGAAAAGGTAAACTTAGGAACTAAGGACAATCCGCAGTGCATTATTCTAGGGGTAAGATGTTCTGAACAAGAAAAAGTTGCATTTATTAAATTATTCAAAGAATTCAAAGATGTCTTTGCATGGATGTATGATGACCTTAAAACTTTTGACCCTAACATCATATAGCATGTCATTCCTATGAAGCCCCAAACCTTACCCTTTCAACAAAAATTGAGGAAAATGCACCCTAAGCTCGAACCGACCGTTCAAACAGAATTGAATAAGCTCCTAAATGCTAAGATAATTTTTCCTATTAGGCACACTCAGTGGGTTTCTAACCTTGTCCCAGTCCGGAAGAAAAGTGGGGAAATCTGACTCTGCGTTGATTTCCGAAACCTTAATAGAGCGTCTGATAAAGACAACTATCCTGTCCCATCCATGGAACAGATCCTTCAATAGGTATCTAGTTCTGAGAGGCTATCCTTACTGGATGGTTTCTCTGGATACAACCAAGTCCTGATGTCTCCGCCAGAACAACTTAAAACTACCTTCCGTACCCCGTGGGGCACTTATGCTTACTGAAAAATGCCCTTTGGATTGATTAATGCCGGTGCCACTTTCCAGAGAGCAATGGACATTGATTTTTCAGGATTAATCAATTAGTCCATCATAGTTTACTTATATGATGTTACCGTATTTTCTAAAAACAAAAACGATCATCTAGCTCACTTATGAGCCATTCTACAACGATGTCGTAAATATGGCATCTCCTTGAATCCTAAAAAATCCATCTTTGCAATAGAACAGGGTAAACTCCTCGGATTTATTGTGTCAAGCGAGGGGATGATTATTGACCCCGAAAGGACTCAATTCATCGCAAAACTTCCCCCTCCCACATCCAAAAAATCTATGCAGTCTTTCTTAGGCCAGATTAACTTTGTGAGAAGATTTGTCCCCAGCTTCTCCAAAATGGTCAGACCCTTACAAAACCTAATTAAGAAAGACACCCAATATCACTGGGGACCCCTAGAAAATCAAGCTTTTAATGCAATAAAGAAGGCCATAATAGATGCTCCGTCTCTCATGAGCCCTGATTTTTCTCAAGACTTTACACTTTACACTTTTTCTTTTGACCGTTCCTATGCCGCCGTCCTAACCCAAAAGAATGCCGAAAACAATGAAGTACCCATTGCCTTTATGAGCTCTGCTTTCAAAGGCACTGAAATTAATTACCCAGCTGTAGATCAGCAAGCCTATGTTGTTTTCAAAGAAGTCAATCATTTTCGGTCCTATCTTTTGAAGTCTAGGACAAAATTTATTGTCCCCTACCCAGCCGTCAGGAACTTGTTAGTGCAGAAGGAACTAGGTGAAAAGAGAGCTAACTGGGTCACCTCCTTGCAGGAGTATGACTTAGAAATCATCCCAACTCAGATAGTGAGAGGCCAAGGGTTATGCAAGTTAGTTGCTGATTCAACAACAGGACAACAAGAAGAAAGCGATACGCCAAACCTAGGACAACATGATCAAAATCTAATCTGTTGCGCACAAAACCCTGTCAGTCCTTGGTATGACAATATAAGATTCTGTCTTGAACATGGTTCAGCACCCCGTCACCTGGATCCCTCTAAAATAAGAGCATTGAGATTAAATTCTATCTCCTTTCATCTGGTTAATGGTATCCTGTTTCGTCAAAGTTTTGACAGCGTACTGATGTGTTGTCTTGAAAAAGACGAAGCAGAAAAAGTCTTGCTAGAGTTGCATGTAGGACAAGCTGGTGGCCATTTTGGTGGTGACACCACTGCTCATAAGGTTTTAAGAGCCGGTTATTACTGGCCCACACTTTTTAGATATGCCCATGCCTTGTGTCGTAAATGTATCATTTGTCAGAAAGCATCAGGGCGATTACAAAAACCAACCTTTCCTTTGCAGCCCGTTTCAGTAGATTCTACTTTTCAGCAATGGGGCCTTGATATCATAGGTCCAATCAATCCCCCATCCTCGCAACAACACAAGTTTATTGTGACAACCACAAATTACTTTACCCATTGGTCTGAAGCTGTTGCGTTAAGAACCATCAACACCAGTCAGGTAATTGCCTTTCTAAATTCTAATATTATCACTCGTTTCGGTATCCCTGATTGTTTATTATTCGATAATGCTTCTTACTTTTCCTCTCTTGAGATGAGAAAATTTTCTTTGGAAAAAGGAATCAAACTAAATTATTCTGCTAGCTATTACCCCCAGGGAAATGGATTGGCAGAATCAACAAACAAGAACTTGATTAAAATTATCAAGAGAATGGTGGTTGAAAATCACAAGAATTGGCACAATGCATTGTGGGCTGATAGGGTAACACTAAAAGCTACTGTAGGTAACTCCCCCTTTTTTCTTATTTATGGTAGAGAAGCAATTCTTCCACCTCACATTCTTCTTCCTTCACTCCAGTTGTCACAGAAAATCCAAGAGGAAGATTGTCCCCCTTTGGAAAACCGAATTAATGCTTTAATGAAGCTAGAAGAGGTAAGAGCCCAAGCTAAATGTAAGTTAGATCAGCATCAACTATTGGTTAAAAGCTGGTTCGATTCTAACTCTGCTTATAATAGGAATTTTGAAGTAGGTGATCTCGTCTTGAAATGGGACAAACCGCATGAAGGAAAGGGAGAACACACTAAATTTCAAAACTTATGGCTTGGACCATTTTTAATTGCTGAAAAATTGGGTCCCAGTTCTTTTCGATTGCAAAATCTTGAAGGGCAACTTGACACCTATCCGGTGAATGGCCAAGCCCTGAAAAGATACTTTGCTTGATGAAAACCCTTGTATAATATGTACATATTTTTCTTCTGTTTGCTTTTTCATTTTCTTTTTGTTTTTTATTTCTCCTTTGAGTTTATCAGTTTGTGTTTTTGGAAATACACATACCTGTATACTGAGCTATTCAGAAAAAGAAAACAGAAAATTCCTTCGCTAAAATAACTTCTTAGAAAATTGTATAAACATCAATGGTATATTTATGAAATTCATATCTGTGTTGGCAAAAAGTCTGTTGTTTGAAAGAAGTTGACTGATTTTGATCTCTGAGTAAAGCTTGTCATGATCATATATTATCTTTTTAATCCATCCCTATTCCTTAAGGGAATGACTCAAAAGATGTCTCCCTGCCTTAGGAAGTTGTTTTTGTAAATGAAACATCTCTAGATCTTAATAAAGGACAGTTCTAAAAAATTCTGATGAGGTCTGAAAAAAATATGTTAAAATATCATGATTTTCAGTGTCACCTCGCTCAACTATATATCTTTGAAGAAGAAAAAACAAAATAAATTATTAATAGAGCTGTGGGAAGTGCTTGTAAACCTGCCGGGATGCTGAACAGGTCTGCTGGCAGTGGGTAAATGCATGCATGACGCCAAGACAACTTTGTCGGGGTACTGAACATGCCCGTTGGCAGCGAAGCAATGTCGGGTATATGAAAATTTGCAAATAAGAAACCTCTTTAATGTCCTTTATTCTGATCTAGAACTTCTTGGCAGGATATAGATGTTAGAGTGGGTTAAATGGAAACCCTGTCGAGGCTATGTATGCCTGCTGGCAGCAGTGGCTCTGTCAACAGTATTGGAGATTTTATCTTTAATATCATGACTCACTGGTCTTAAGACTGTTATCTGTTTTCATCTTTTAAAACACTGCTGGAATAGTTGGTTAATGATGATGTTTATACAATTTTCTGGTTGTTGTTTTTGAGTGGAATTATCTTTGCTATCCTAATCTGAATTTGTTCTTCTGGAAGAGATAACTGCTTCTACCAGTGTGTCACCATTGTTGGCAGCCAATTCACATTTTTCCACTGTCTTATAAGTTGCCTAAACTAGTTTTTGCAAACCTTAATTTTTTTCGTCGCAATTCTCAAATGAAATGACACTTTTATTTTTGCGATATTTGCACACTTGCCTTTGTTTTTGTTTTCACGACTGTAAGCGTGAAAACTTGGTCTTTCTAAGTCGCATTAAAATCATTATTGAATTGTCATTATCATTCTTGTCGATATGCCTATTGCGCTTACATTTTACTTATCATTATACAGTTGGCAAGACATTTGATCTGTACTCATTTGACATTCTTGGATTGATTGTGTGATTTTGTTTCATTAAGTTTGTAATGCATTAGTGATTGGATTTACATGTTATTTTATCAATCCACATTGCACATTGGTACACATAAAAACACTTGGCACATTGGTTAAACTCTTGGTATGAATCGTTCTATACAATGCATGTCACATAGTCAAAACATTGGTATTAATTTCGATTTGTTTGTTTGGTTTTGAGACTATAACTATTGCTTGCGCGAATGGTTTATCCACTAACCAAAGGTTTTAATTGATTGAAATGGCATAGGTGTAACACTTATGCGTTGTGATTTGAATAGTTGAAAGCACCGGCGGTTGTACCATTGGTAATAACTATTCTGCATGGCCAACAAATAACTCCACCACCTTTGCACGATGTCATTAATGCCTCCCCTTATCGTTGTTTCACCTCTGCTAGCATCGGTAACCCTTCGAGCTTTCTGCTCCTGTTTGTGTTGCGTTCAAACCCTGGCTCATTCACATCACTTACCGTGAACCTTGTTTATGGCACCAGTGTTGCGAATTGAGCCGAATGACAGTCAAGCCTTGCTACTGTTCGATAATGCCCAGAAAGACTTAGAGGATAATGGTTGGCTCACCTTTATACATCGGTTTGAGGGTTTTAATTTGTTTGTTGCACAACAGTTTGCCCTAAATTTTGATGGGTGTAGGGCCAAAGTAGGCGGCATTCAGCTTGAGCTGAATGAAGAGTTCATTAGCTCTGCCACAGGGTTAGCAGCCACGAGCCAACGATGGTTCAAAAAATCTAAAGTTGAGGAGGTTCCATGGCCACTACTATTCGTCTCACGAAAAATCACATCCTGTGACAGAGGTATGCCAATTTCCACGCTTAAATCAAGATGGCATGATCTTTTGATGGCGGTTAAACAATTCGTGACCTGTGAGGGTCAATATGGACTGGCTTTTCTTTATCACCTTCTATTGTTAATGAATTTTATGGGGTATCCATTGAATATGCCATTTTACTTCCAGCATATCCTTTATAAAATGTCAAAAAGGTTTAAACGAGAAAAGGCTGATAGTAGCTTGTTCCACCACGGCCTAATCAAACTCATCATTGTTCATCACTTAAATCTTCACGGTGATAGTTGGCTAGATTTTATCTCTCGAAATGGTTTTGCTAATGTAGAGACTGTCCAAGTTGACAAGCCTGTGGTTAGTGAAACTAAGGTTGAGCCACCCATGCCTTTCCATGTCCTACTGCCCTCTCCTAAACCCTCGGTCAACCCCGATATCGACCTACCCAACGTTATAACTGAGAAGGTTGGGGCTATAAAAAATCCTGTGAGCAAAAAGGTTAAAGGTAACCCTACTGTCGATGACAAAGGTAAAAATAATGCTCAACTCATATCGAGGCTGGCTAGGAGTAAACCTAAACCTAGTGCTGAGCAGAAGCAGATAGTCCTCAGTGAAGACTCGGACTTTGACATCGAACGCTTTCTAGCCAGTGAATACCCTTACTCCCAAGGTCTGTGCTCCAAGACACCCTATGATTTCATTTCTAATTTGCCCCTGTGCTTAAGGAATAATCCCAGTTATCTAGGGATCAATCTACCTAACGAAACCCTCGGTGATTCTCCCAAAACCTTGACTATCGGGCAGTCGTTATGCAACCAATGTAATGTGTGGTTGAAACGATACTATATAGACATTCCCTTACTTCAATCGAAAATCAAAGCGTTGGAAAACCAAGTTGCAGTATTGACAAGCCAAAGGGACAAGCTTCAAGCAAATGATAGCAAGCAGAAAACCACTGGTTCCATCATATTTAGGAATGTCGAATCGGCTACGGCCGTTGTCAATTCCAAAATGTCATGATCAAGTTGTTTGCTCGTCATCCAGGTATGAATTTAGGTATCAATTTCGTTTTGCAAATTGCTAGGATTAATATAATGATTTGAGTTTGGTTTTCAAATAGCTCTGTCCATCATTTGAAATGACTCTGTAATAGCTAGTTATGTTGTGGATCCTGTACATTGTTTTCATTTTGCTAAAATTAAATAAAGTTTTGATTTAGTTGAATGATTTGGTCGTGCCCAGTTTAGCAATTGATTGGTTTTCATTTGTTTTGATTCGATTGTCTGTTTGGTTTGAGTTAACGAAATCAATGGTTTGATTTCTCTTGGATTTTGTTTGTATCTGAACTGTACAGGAGATTTTTATGCTAAAATTAGAGCACGATCATGTTTTGATTTGGTATGATTTCATTATGGTTGGATTATATCGGCTTTGATTTAGTTTGTATGCTGTGAATTTGGAACGACTTCGTGAGTTTGAATTGATGTGATGTAATCTTATAAATCAGGAATACAGCTCTGATCGACTCTGATTTGGAAAGAACGACTCTGTTTTGTATGGAAATGATATTCTCATTTAAGCCTGTGCAAAAGATATCTACGCCTGAATCATGGAACGGTTTTGATTCACAACGACTATGTTAAACTCCAACTGTTCGATTCGCTCTTGTCTTGATTGGATTGCTGTGTATCTTCAGTTAGTACGATCATTTTTATGAGTTGGATTCGTATCAAAAATAGACTTGATACTTCTCTGTTTGATTTTAATTTTCAAAATGAGTTGGTTAAACCCAGATCGATATGTGTCATCTCTGTCGAATTCGGTCAATAGTTCATTTTGAAATGAATTCAAGAAATAATTTTGTTGAATGTCAATCGATTTTGTCTGCCCCAATTAGCAATAACAAGCGATTGGACAACTCTTACACACCCTGTTATCAACTGATTTATCCTGTTATGATTTCATTTGAGTTAATTTACATACCAGTTTTGATTTGATTCGCTAATGACATGGATCGTTGGTTTATGTTAATACAATTATATCAATTTGAAAATGATCCTGTTGTTTTCGTATTGATTTGATCATGTTTCCTGTTGATGAGGCAGCGTAAACAATTGCCTATGATTTGTTTAACTGTATTGATTTCAATTTGATATGAAAGGATTTCATTACTGTTCGATACGATTTTGTATACCTGAATTGGTAACGAATTAAACAGAGTGTAGCTATCTAGTTTATCGTTTGATTTAGTTTGTTCAAATTGCATACAAGCATCGATTTGAATAAGGCTTTTAGCAATCAAATATCTTTTAATAATTTGAATGTATTTCCAAAGATTTGAATTGATTTTAATGTTGATTCCGTGTCTGATTTAGACCAGCTATAGAATCTCAAGATTCCGTAGCTAGTCTTTAGGATTAGATTTTTATCAATTCTATCAACAAAATATCCTCCTAATTTGTCCATTTTTGACCTTTTTTAGGTACATTCAAATTGCATTGGGCATGCTGTGGCAGTCTAGGAGATATTTTTTTGATATAGTTTTTATTTTAGGTTGTTAGTTTAGTCAAACTTGGGATATTTCCCAGATTTTCTGTAAACAGTTTTGATAACTTCCGCAGGGATGTTTTACCCTGTGGAAGGTCTTAAAATACTTATTATTTTTTGTAATAAGGAGCATCCTCACTTGTGGGAGAACCGGGCTATGGATTTCTAATACAAACTAAGACAAGAGTTGATGTTTTTCTACAGCTTTTGCTTTCAACATATCAATCTTTTGTTTCAAGTTTATGCATATCATTTTGCAGTTGATTATAGACTACTTTAGCTATCATAATCTATTGCAGGATGATGTGATTTGATCAATGTGTTATCCATATCTGATTTCTTTAATCATTTTAAAAGTACAACAATTACTTGGTTTCAGTTAATGAATGACAGATTTCTCTTCTTCGTTAATTGAATTAGTTCATATAAATCTTTGCATACAGGTTTATCTAACTGTGAAGATTTATAAATCATAAGATTGTTGTAAATTTTTATGTCTTGTTTGTGCTGTAATCATATTGGAAGAGAACTGCAGCTTATTGTTTATGAGAAGCTCCTGGATAATTCGGTGCGGGTTTTCTCCCTCCGATCTGCTAAGACAATCATTACATGCAGGACAAACCTCAAGCGTTTCTCCAGGTCAGTTCGTTTTTAGTATTTAATAGTTAATTTGTTAGTATAATTTAAGTAGTTTAGTTAGATATATATTAGTTTAGATTTGTAGTTAGAGTTAGTATATTAGTTGTTTAAGTTTAATTAGTTTTTATTTTATTTCTTTTCATAAAATTATAAAATCAAAAAACAATAGTTCTCACTGCCTTAGGACAGAATATAAATGAGTTTTTCAAGTTTTATTCAAATCTGTAAATTGTAATTATTGTACATTTTGTGAATAAGATTTATTTTAGTTAGTAGTTAGATATTTAATTTTTTAGAGTTAGTATAGTATTAGATAGTAGATTGTATATATAGAATAGTTAGATTAGTTTAGTTTGTTTTAATAGTTATTTTGTTAGATTAGTTATTTTAGAGTAGTTTTGTTTTTGTTTTCTTAGGACCTTATATCGGCTAATGGAGCCGCTAAACCCGTCAGGGTGGTTCATCCCAAACGGCTTGGGTTATTAGACAACCCCAGTCTGGTTCCACTCTCCCAGTTGACAGACGATCAATTTCGCCCATCAACAAGAGGGTAACATGAGCATCTAGGATGTCCATGATTGATGGCTTGTCTGGCTACAATCAAATCTCTATTCTGCCTGAGGACAGGGAAAATACGACATTTACCACCCCATGGGGCACATTCATGTATGCCAAAATGCCTTTTGGATTGATGAATGCAGGGGAAACATTTCAACGTGCCATGGACATAGCTTTCATTGGGGAAAAGGAGAAGTTTGTGGTCATCTATCTGGATGACATAATAGTATTTTCAAAATCTAATAAAGAACATTGTTGTCATCTCAGGAAGGTTTTCTTGAAATGCAGGAGTTTTGGCATTTCATTAAATCCAAAGAAATTTGTGTTCGCCATGTAGGAGGGAAAGTTACTAGGCCACATAGTATCAGTAGAAGGAGTCAGGATCGATCCTAGTAGAGTTGAGGAAATACAAGCCTTATCAATCCTGAGATCCAGGAAGGAGGTCCAATCTTTCCTTGGTAAGATTAATTTTCTGAGGAGGTTTGTTTCTAGCTTTGTTGAGGAGGTAAAACTTATAACAACCATGTTAAGGAAAGGAAATGAAGTGAGGTGGACTTCTGAATCACGAAATTCCTTTGAGAAAATAAATAAGGCCCTGACTGAAGCTCCTGTGCTTATCAGTCCTGATTACTCAAAGGATTTCCTTATTTTTTCCTTTGCCTCACCTGACACAGTAGCTGTTGTTTTATTACAGAAAAACGAGGCTGGGATGAGCAGCCTATTGCCTATTTTAGCAGATCTTTGAGGGATGCCAAAGTCAGGTATGACACTATGGAGAAGTAGGCCTATGCCCTGGTAAAGGCTCTCAAAGCCTTTAGAACATATGTCCTGTAGTAAAAAATCATTGCCTATGTCCCCTCAGCTACTGTTAAAGAGATTCTTATTCATCCTGACATAGACGGGAGGAGGACTAAGTGGATAGCCAAGATCTTGGAGTTTGACCTAGAAATAAAGCCTACCAAATTGATCAAAGGTAAAGGTTTAGCCAAGCTTTTGGCTGAAGCAAATTGCCAAGCTTTGGGGGTAAGTTTCATCAACCAATGCTCAGGAATTCAACAGGATCAACTGTCTGAAATAGACCCTCAAAGGGAATCCCCATTGGCTCGATGTCCTTGGTATAAGGATGTCATATATTTTCTGTAGGAGTTGTAGCCTCCAAACATCCTATAAAGAAACAAGGCAAGAGATCTGAAGCTCAAAGCAGTCAGATACTACCTTATCGATCAAGTTTTATATTGGAAAGATCCCCTGGGGTTGCTTTTGAAATGTGTAGATCCACAAGAGGCTGACAGGATCATGGTTTAATTTCATGATAGCCTATGTGGAGGGCATCATTTTTGGAAAACCACAACCTACAAAATTCTCAGCGCCGGATACTACTAGCCCACCGTATTCATTAACGTCTGCAGAAGGGTTAGAGCCTGCATCAAATGTCAAGGATTTGCAGGAAAGCGACAGCTCAAATCTTTGCCTTTAAATCCTGTGTTTGTTTCAGGACCTTTCCAACAATGGGGCCTAGATGTCATTGGAGAAATCCACCCTGATTCCAGTGGGAAACACAGGTGGATCCTGACTGCTACAGATTTATTTACCAAGTGGATTGAAGATATCCCCACCAGGAGCACTTCCCACAAGGTAATCATTGGATTCCTGGAAGACCTCATCATGAGATTCGGTTGCCCAGGTAATATTGTCACTGATAACGCAACATCTTTCAGGGCTAAGCCATTAGCCCAGTTCTGTGAGCGAGTCGGGATCAAGCTGATCCATTCGACCCCATACTATCCCCAGAGCAATGGTTTAGCAGAGTCCTCCAACAAAATCCTGATAGGAATCATCAAAAAACTATTGGAGGACAACAAAAAGGCCTGGCATTCAAGGTTGAAATTTGCTCTGTGGGCCGATTGAGTGACCACAAAGAGATCTGTAGGCATTTCCCCTTTCCAATTAGTCTATGGAGTAGAGGCTGTTTTTCCTTCTCAGCTAGCCATTCCTGTAGCAAAATTCCTCTAGGATCATCAAGAGGAGCCTAATGACATGATCAGAAGAATTCATCAGCTAGTGGAAGTCCAGCAGGCCAGAGAGCAGGTAATGAGCAGAATTCAGGATCATCAGCAGAAGATCAAGCATGTTTTTGATAAAAAGGCGAAGAAGGAAGAGTTTCAGATAGGAGACCTGGTACTGAAATGGGATGCTCCTAAGCAAGATAAGGGCAAGCACGACAAATTCGAGGCCCTGTGGATCGGGCCCTTCAAAATCTTCGAAGCATTCTCGAATAATACCTATAGGGTGCAGGATTTGAAGGATCAAGAAGCTTTCAATGGCCCTTTGAATGGGCATTTCCTAAAATGATTTTTCTCTTGAGCCACACATGGTTTTTCTGTGGTTGTAAATATTGTCTTTCTTTCTGTCTTTAAGTTTTAAATAAATGACTCTATAGCCCAACAACAAGGCACTAAAGTAGAAAAGGAGTTCTCAGTAGCCCGCAGGGGGCGTGCCGTCCCCCATGGAGCCTAATGTTAGCACATAATTATGATTGGGGGTACTCTCCTGAAGAAGCGTTCCTTGGGTGAAGGAAAAAGATCCAAAAAACCCACTTTCCCAAAGTTTTGAGGGTAGGTGCATCATTTTAATGAGCGGGCACTTTGGGGCGATCACGATCTGCCTGCCTGAATCTACGTCTCTCATGTGATTTTGGACCCCCTTGACTTTCTACCTTTAATGAGGGGGGGGGAGTCTAGAATCGGGCACACACCTTTCGAATGGTGGAGATTGAGGTGCCCAGATCAGTGGCTCTCATGCGATTCCAAACCCTCTTGTC
>CBVK0101998789.1:0-12713 GCA_900067695.1 Picea abies
ATGAGGTGGGGGCCCCGCCTGTCATGTCAACCTCTTGCACACCTTTCCCATCTCAGGACCCACGTATCCTGCCATGTCCAGCCACATGGCCCCCCTTTCAACTCATCTCCCTCTCACCACCTGCCATGTGTCCCTTTCGCCCAGTCACCTCCACCTCAACACCTTCTTCCATTCACTGTCTCCCATCCCCATATCACTTACATGAAAGCACCCCTTTCCCCCCCACCTCACCTTCACTATACTGGTGCCTACAACCTCCTCGTCAAGCATGCCACTTTTTCCACCTCTCATCCCGTGAACCATTCGGCTGGTCCAGGTGGCCCCTCGAGAAGACCTCCACGTCCCCAAAAGGCAGAGTTGACCAGGACCATTCTTGATCCAAAGAGGGTGGTTATTTCAGTTGTTGGAGGTGGTTAGACATCGTCTCCGCCATAAATGGAAAGTCTAGCAAAGGATTGAAGGACGCCAATCCATCTGCAGGACAGTCAGGAGTCCGATTGCAATCGTCCAGAGTCTGCATGCGCAGACTGTCAGAAAGCATGCAGACGTAATGCTTTTATTGCAATATCTTGTTTTCATTGCAAGGGTTTTGTATGGAGTATATTTGGGAGTTTTTGCCATTTTTTGTAGGGGATCGAGGGTTGAGCAAGGCTCCCGGTTGTAAAACTTTAATGAAGCACTGGTTATTCTAGTTATGCATGGACTCTTGAGACTTTTTGCCTTATGAATGTCAGTTTCTTTCACGTCTTTGTTTACGCTATGTTAGAGCAGCTCAGAATTGGAGGATCCAATTGAGTTGTAACTATTATAGGATGATGTAGGTTGGATCACTGTAACAGTTGCATTGTTTCTAATCGGTCCTTATGATTTTCTTAGCGCTGAACAACTTGGAATTGGAGGATCCAATCAAGTCCCCCCTTCAGTTCCTCGAAGCCTTGAACCAAGAGGATCTTGCATTCAAAGTTTTTCTTCTGCAAACTGCTGAAAGGCCTATTGCCTGAGGTAGTTTTCTCACTCTTCTTACCAAGTCTTCCACCTGCTCATCTTTTAATCAACTCACTGACTGAAGTTGGATCAATTCCTCCTTTGTTCCTTACATACCAGACCTAGTCCCTGAGTTAGAGCGATATATTCCTGAGTCTCTACCCATTTGATCACCCAATAAAACTATCGTGACATAAAACTGATGGGCATTGGGCTTTGCTCCTACAAGCAATCTAGGAGTGACTTCTGACACTAACACTGAGGAATACCAATTATGTCAAGAAAAATATGCTAGATTGGGGTGGATACCTTTTCTGGAAAAATTTATAGGCTGGAACGAGAAGATATCTCAGGAATTTATACAAGGTTATGATGGAGAGACGACACGTATAGGAAATCTACAATTGATAATTAATGAAGCAACCATAAGGGAGGTTATGGGACTGCCTAGCAGAGGAGATAAATACTTCAAAGGTGTGGGAATTAACAAAGAGATGTGCCAACAATTCTTGAAGGTAGATCATCAACATCCTGACTGGAAGAAAGGGATCCCTAAAAACTACATCAAAGAAGAATACCATCCAATGATTACCAGTCTTCAACAATTTTTCACTTGTGAAGGCAGGAATGTTGTGACTTTCATTTATCACCTTAGGCTCCTATTGCATTTTGAAGGAGGCCCTGAAATCAATTTTCCCTATTTTCTATGGATGAGTTTGAATAAAATGGTAAGAGGTGTTAAATCCATCTCCAAAATAGAAAAGACTAGCATCTACCATCAATGTTTCATTAAAATGCTAGTTTTGCATGAGCTTAGGAAACAAAGGATTAGCTGGAAAACCCTTATCACACAACACCTTCCCACTGAAAAAAAATCTGTGGAGGAAACCCAACATGGTCCAAAGAAAAGTAAAGAACCACAAGAGAAAAAGAGAAAGAAGGATAAGACAACTCCACCATCGTCTAGGGCAGTGAGCCAACATGAAAAGGCAGTGTTCTCTTCCACAGTCAACAATACTTATAAAAGCTCTAAATCAAAAGGTAAAAACAAACTAGTAGAGGAGACTTCAACGGTGGCAGTTGAGAAAAAGGACCATCAAAAAATGATGAAGAAAAGGAAGCATAGCTCATAAACTAAAAGTAAACAGTCTGTGGCACAACCCCTTGTCACCATTTCATAATTAGAGAGGAAGAAAAGAAGCCTGTAAGCATCCCTGATCTGGTACCTCCTTGTAAAAGAACTGGAAGGAGCATGGAAAATAAGGGAAAAACAATAGTTAGTCCTCATACACAGAAAGATCCAATCGACCTTACCTCCCCTTCTGAGGATTTACCAATTCAAGATGACATCCCTAGTCTGAACGAAGAGCAAGCCACTATTACTCTATGTGGGATGAGGGAGGAAGTCGAGGAAAGGGAGTGCACCCAACCAACAATGGTAGAATAGATAAAGAACTTGACAAAAGAACAACTTAAGAAAAGGATTGTGGAATTACAAAAACAAAATCAGGAACTTCAACAGGAAGTAAAGGAATAACAACTCTTGGATAGATATATCAAAAAGGAAAATGAGCAGTTGAAAGCAACCAGCCAACAAATTCAAGATGACCATGAAGAAACCTCTAACAAGCTCAAGAAGGTATTATGACTCCTACAATACATTAGGTTCATCAAAAGGGAGCTAAGAGAAGAGGCTTTAGCTATCAATATCATTGATCCACCAAAGTAAAGAACATAGTCTCAAGTTTTGAAAAATTTTGGGTTTTGTTTTCAGTTGCATGAGGACATGCAATGATTTTGGCATGGGGGAATGTTGAGACCTAAAATTGACATTCTCATTACCCTATTATACTCTTCACCTATACCTTTTTGGACCTACCTAAAGCTTGAGTGAATGACAAGAACACTACCAATTGCCAATAATAAGGTCATAAGGTAAAGTATGGTTAATTCATGTATTTTGTGGTTTATTGAGTTAAGGAATTAAATATTTCATGTACTAATGCTCTATTTTTCATATGTGAATATTTGACCCCTAGATGTCTAGCGTTCCTGTACCAACTCTGTCATGATCTGGTACCTGCGCACCAAGATTGCTGCTGTCTGATCTGGTACCAAACACGTCTGGTACTAAATCTTACCTATTGTGATCCGGTACCAATGAACACTCTTTGTTATGATCCGGTACCAATGACCATGCTCTGTCATGATCCGGTACCACCTTTTATGCCCTATCGTGATCCGGTACCATCTTCCTATTATGATTCGGTACTAATATGGAAGAGCCTAATGCACTAAGTTAAGTGCTAGATCTCACCTAAGTCAATTGGTGGATGTCTATTTGTTTAGCAAGGCTATGATAAGAACAGTTTGTTAATTGCCTCATCCTCATGCACTTCATGTCATGAGGATGAAGCTGAATATGTAACCGAATGATAAAACTTAACAACTGATTGATTTGCAAATCACTTCAACTCCTTGTGTTCCACGATTCAGACTATTAAATAGCTGTGGCAAGGATGGTAGAAGAGTAGGAGAGTTAGCATATCATCAATATGTAAGCAACGTATGATAGTACATAACATATCCTGAGTAAAGATTAATGGAATGTCATTTTATCTCCATATTCTTATTATCTATGATTAAGAATGAGTTGAGTTGTTAGAGAGAGTTTTGATTTGATTTTTTGAAGTGTGAGTGAGAGTAATGTGTGTGTTAAAAGCAAGCTTCCTGTAGACTTCAGCAGCTGACCTATTGAAGCGGCAAGGGCCCACCACCCAACAAAGGTCAACCTCTTAGTAGATTAACATTAGTGTTTGTTTTCAATAGTATAAACATTGAATTAGCTAAAGGTTTAACTCTGTTAGATGATAGTAGTACAGCTTAGATTAAGATTTCCATTCTATAATTGCTTAGTTCCTTAATTGCTCTATTTTTGCATATGCTCTGTTTCTGTTCTCATGAGTTTGATTTCCTTGAGTGATCATAGTTGTTGGCTGAAATAGTCAAAACTACTTGGAGAAGAACTAGTGAAGTCCATTGTGAACCATAGCAGAACCAACATATTGACTGTTGAACTACCCATGCTATGCTGATTGATGTGTGATTTCCTTTCAGAAAGTGTGGGTTGCATAATTAGTTTTCTGAGTTAGACATCAGAGTTGATCTATTAAACCAATTCCATCTCATACTTGCATGTGCCATAATGGAATAGATAGCCTCTCTGTGAAAGACAACCAAAGTGCATTGTAGTTTGCTATCTTGATTTGTTTCCATCATACATAATCTAGTTTGATTCTATAGTCATGACATTAGGAATTACCTTTCTTACTGGTGTCTTGTAACTCTGTTGATTACGAATCCTGCATTGATAATTAATGAGTGCATTATATTAGACATATAAGTAGCACAAAAATACTCTCCATGATCTACCTTTCAATGATTAAACTGATTTCTGAAGGAACCTGCTCTAATACCAATTGTTGGATTACTGAGAGGGGGGTTGAATCAGTAATAGCGTAATTATAATCCTTTTTCTTCATATAATACCAAGTGTTATATCAATGTAGAATTATTATCCAATAATAAGAAATAAGAAATGAACAATCACACACATACATAGTACACCGATGTTTTACGTGGAAACCCAAATCGGGAGAAAACCACAAAATGCTTTTTCTTATATGTCTTGAAGAATTACATTCATTGGAAGCACCAAATTCCTTTGTTTTCCAGCTGCAACTGGAAGGAGGCTCCAACCCCCTAGTTTCTCAGGCTACAACCTGAGGGAAGCTTCAACTCCCCAATTCTATGGCTACAACCAGAAGGAGGCTACAACCCCCTATGTTCTCTAGATACAAATGGAAGGTGGCTACAACCACCTATCCTTGCCCCATCCAACTGGCCTGAAGTATAAGTAGAATGATGGAACCACTGTCAACCTATCGCTATGAGATATACTACTGTACAACTATATCAACCTGTACCACTGACCTGTATCCAATTTGTACAACTCCCTTGTAATCAATCTGTACCTGAACTGAACATGTATCTACAAAAATACAATAGATATGCAACCTGTAATACTGCAGCCTACATATGTATGCACCCTATCTATTATGCAGCCCACGTATGTACGCACCCTAACTGTTATGCAACCTGCATATGCCTTCTAGAACTAGGGTTTCCTTTCACTTGAAAAAACTTTTGATCCTCTGTAACTTCTTTCACATAGATCTATAACCTGTCACTGTATCCGGACTGTAACTGTAACCTAGACATGCATCCTCATTCACAAATACAAGATCTCAACCATGTACCATAAAACCCTTAGCCATATGCCAAGAAATACAAGATGTTTCTCAACAAGAAGTATTAATGATAAATATACCAACACTGTATTTCTGTATATCTGACTTATACAAAAGATCCCATGTAGCCACTAGTCTCTCTAGGGAGAATTCTCAAATCTCCATTTCCATTCCTCATGCATACATCAAAATCCAACTATTCATAGAAATAATGACATACCTTTTGTAACAATGGATGGATTTGATGTATTGGAGCACTTTAGACCTTCCTGGAGCTTGATCTCAGAATATAGAACCTCTACATCATTATCTTCTCAAGTTTCCATGGCTTTACCAACATGTACTCACCCTGTACACAGCCAACCCATATATGTACACACCCTATGCATAGACAGCCTGCGTACATGTACTCACCCTATACAAAACCATCCCACGTATGTATGCAACTTATACACAACCAACCCGTGTACATCTACTCACCCTATACATAGATAACTCGCGTACACCTCAGAAAATAGGGTTTTTAAATTCGTTGTAATTCTGAGAATTTCTCCATCAACCCTTCATGCTACCTCAGATGTCTGCCACTTCAGATGTATCCACAAGTATTTGCAAGAATATTTACACAAGAAAATAGATATACAATATGTACAAGTGTGTTTTTAGTGAGTTAAATTTTCCTCTTATTTATATCTTCATGTAGCCTTACATTTTCCTTATTTTAGGGCTTCTTCATTTAAAATAATTTCTTTTGCAAAGCACTTTGACCCTTGGGGGCTTCTATAAGACTTATGAGGGGGTTCTCCAACTTCATATAATCATAACTCTCTAACCTTGAGGAGTTATGTGACGTTCCACTTACCACCTGAAATGGTATGAAAAGTACTATCCATCTAGGATAGTTTCATTGAAAAATTCACTGTCCTTCATCTCATTATTCCACAATTAAGCATTGGTTCTCTCACTCTGCAAAGCATCTTCCCATAAGGTATTTCACCATAAGAGGACCACTTTGGAGTTCATCCATATTTCCTTCTTATCAACCATGACAAAACAATATTGAGTCATATTTACATCAAACAATCTTGGGTCCATTATCCAAACCTTTGTGCTACAGGGATTTCTTCAAGGGTTGAAATCAATGAAAACCAACCTTAATCAGTAGGTTCGTAGGATTTGAACCTCGCTAGAACAACAGATCCACGCATATTTGGACTTCACCTTGGTGAAGTTATATGACCGTTGGAGGCACCCTGACTGTTATAATAATGCTCCGGAATAGTTATGAAATGCATTTATGGGCTTATGGAATAATTTTGGATGTTGAGACCACACCATAATGGATAAGTTTACATTAATGGAAGAAGTTTCCTGTCCATTGGAAGTGTTGGAACCGCCTTTTTCAGTCACTTCAAATTTTAATTCTTAATTTTTGAAATCGAAAGATGGTCTTTATTTTTCTTTCATTTTCCACTGAAAATCTCAGAAGTTTCATCATGCAAGGAAACGATGGTCATTATACTCTTAAGGAAAGACTTTTTAATCCTTTAAACGAATTTTCACTTTATATACCCCAGAATATCACGTGTCGGTAGTTACAAATCACATAGTTTACAAGCCTCGATGCGCGAAATTGCGAAATGACCTTAAAAATTTACTCAGGTCAGTACTAAGAGTAAAGATACTCTAAACCACAGTTAAGCATCATCGGGATTTCATGTCTCAGTGTTTGTTCACTCCAAAAGCCTTGCTGTCATAGCTCCGATAGGCGAAATCATGAGACTTTTTCATAAGCTGCTCGGGTTAGTGTCAAGGGTAAATAGTTCTAGCCATGGTTAAACTCTATCGGGAATTCGCAACTCGGCATGTTCTTCTCCCATAAATTATAGCTTCAAAATTAAAAGACTTAATTCGGTTTATCTTCCAGTTTTAACGAAATCTAATGATCACGATCTCGGGAAGTTGCGATATAAATTAAAACATGATTAATCAAACACCTAATCTAGTTTACAATCTTGCTTAACTAAATCTAATCATCGCGTTCTCGGGTTTTAGAGGCTCGAAAGGTTAGAATGAAAACTCCTGATAAGGTGAACGCCAAAAGGTTGATTAAAGTTTAAGAAATCCTAATTAAAGAAGCTAAACCGGCTTAATCAGTGTTTAATGCAAATGATAATAGGCACAGTCTACGAGGTAAATTTATATTTTCCTTGTGCCAACTTGTGTCACGAACCGTCGAAATTTATTGCATTAATGGGAAATAAGGTGAAGCGACAAGTAAGGATATGGTTTTTATTGCTAGATCTGTATCTAAAAATGATTTGACCATTCTGTTCATAAGGACGTCAAGGTTTTAAAGGGTTGAAGATATAGATATTTATCTTCAATATCACAAAGCTGATTTCTATTTTACGTAGCGAAAATTTCCTCAACAAACTAATTTCTGTATGTATACATATTTTTATCGTAGGAGAGATAAACCAGAATATCCCGTCATGGCCCCACAAAAAGCGTCCAAGGAAAGTGCTGAGATTTCAGGACAAGGCTCAGATAACGTTTCTGATACTTCACCCTGAAGCGTCGATTTTGTCAAGACCTGGTCATATATTTTTGAGATTCTATAGTCCGAATTGGTAGACTGTTCGGATGATTCTGGTGACAATGAAAAGGATGACCTGGCCACCAAATACAAGATCGTTTTCCAAGAAGAAATGCATAAAGTAGCGTCTAGGCCATGGATGCTTCCTTACTATGATATGATCCGATGGGCACTGGACCATGTAGATATCCCAACCAGAACCATCATCAACGAGCAGAAGGTCACTATTGGGACCTTTATACCATAACACTTACAGGAGATGTACAAATTATCATCCATGTCAAACTTCACATACAATGCCGAATTTTTGGAGGATTTTAAACAGAAGGAATGTGAGCAATACGGTAAGAGTTTATCTGATTTGATCAAAGATTGGGTCTCACACCCCGTGAATTTCAAGGCAGACAGTAACAGTGTCTATTCTAATCCTTTTTATTCATATAATACAAGTGTTATATCAATGTAGAATTATTATCCAATAATAAGCAATAAGAAATGAACAATCACACACATACAAAGTACACCGATGTTTTACATGGAAACCCAAATTGGGAGAAAACCACAAAATGTTGTTTCTTATATGTCTTGAAGAATTACATTCATTGGAAGCACCAAATTTCTTTGTATTCCAACTGCAACTGGAAGGAGGCTCCAACCCCCTAGTTTTTCTTATAATCCTTTTTCTTCATATAATACAAGTGTTATATCAATGTAGAATTATTATCCAATAATAAGCAATAAGAAATGAACAATCACACACATACACAGTAAACCGATGTTTTACGTGGAAACCCAAATCGGGAGAAAACCACAAAATGATTTTTCTGATATGTCTTGAAGAATTACATTCATTGGAAGCACCAAATTCCTTTGTTTTACAGCTGCAACTGGAAGGAGGCTCCAACCCCCTAGTTTCTCAGGCTACAACCTGAGGGAAGCTCCAACTCCCCAATTCTCTAGCTACAACCAGAAGGAGGCTACAACCCCCTGTGTTCTTCAGATACAACCGAAAGGTGGCTACAACCACCTATCCTTGCCCCATCCAACCGGCCTGAAGTATAAGTAGAATGATGGAACCACTGTCAACCTATCGCTATGAGATATACTACTGTACAACTATATCAACCTATACCACTGACCTATATCCAATCTGTACAACTGCCTTGTAATCAATCTGTACCTGAAATGAACATGTATCTACAAAAATACAACAGATACGCAACTTGTAATACTGCATCCTACGTATGTACGCACCCTATCTATTATGCAGCCTGCGTATGTACACACCCTAACTGTTATGCAGCCTGCATATGCCTTCTAGAACTAGGGTTTCCTTTCACTTGAAAAAACTTCTGATCCTCTGTAACTTCTTTCACATAGATCTATAACCTGTCACTATATCCAGACTATAACTGTACCCTGAACAGGCATCCTCATTCACAAATACATGCTCTCAACCATGTACCATGAAAACCCTTAGCCATATGCCAAGAAATACAAGATGTGCCTCAAAAAGAAGTATCCATGATAAATATACCAACACTGTGTTTCTGTATATCTGACTTATACAAAAGATCCCATGTAGCCACTAGTCTCTCTAGGGAGAATTCTCAAATCTCCATTGCCATTCCTCATGCATACATCAAAATCCAACTATTCATAGAAATAATGACATACCTTTTGTAACAATGGATGGATTTGATGTATTGGAGCACTTTAGACCTTCTTGGAGCTTGAGCTCAGAATCTAGAACCTCTACATCTTCATCTTCTCAAGTTTCCATGGATTTACCAACATGTACTCACCCTGTACACAACCATCCCGCATATGTACACACCCTATGCATAGACAGCCCACATACATGTACTCACCCTATACACAACCATCCCGCGTATGTATGGACCTTATACATAGCCAACCCATGTACATGTACTCACCCTACATAGATAACCCACGTAGGCCTCAGAAAATAGGGTTTTTAAATTCATTGTAATTTTGAAAATTTCTCCATCAACCCTTCATGCAACCTAAGATGTCCACCACTTCATATGTATCCACAAGTATTTGCAAGAAGATTTACACAAGAAAATAGATATACAATATGTACAAGTGTGTTCTTAGTGAGTTAAATTTTCCTCTTATTTATATCTTCATGTAGCCTTACATTTTCCTTATTTTAGGGCTTCTTCATTTAAAATAATTTATTTTTCAAAGCACTTTGACCCTTGGGGGCTTCTATAAGACTTATGAGGGGGTTCTCCAACTTCATATAGTCATAACTCTCTAACCATGAGGAGTTATGTGACATTCCACATACCACCGGAAATGGTATGACAAGGACTATCCATTTAGGATAGTTTCATTGAAAAATCCATTGTCCTTCATCTCATTATTCCACAATTAAGCATGGGTTCTCTCACTCCGCAAAGCATCTTCCCATAAGGGATTTCACCATAAGGGGACCACTTTGGAGTTCATCCATATTTACTTCTTATCAACCATGACAAAACAATATTGAGTCATATTTACAACAAACAATCTTGGGTCCATTATCCAAACCTTTGTGCTACGGGGATTTCTTCAAGGGTTGAAATCAATGACAACCAACCTTAATCAATAGGTTCACAGGATTTGAACCTTACTAGAACAACAGATCCACGCATATTTGGACTTCGCCCTGGCGAAGTTATATGACCGTTGGAGGCACCTTGACCGTTATAATAACGCTCCAGAATAGTTATGAAATGCATTTATGGGCTTATGGACTACTTTTGGATGTTGAGACTATGCCATAATGGATAAGTTTACATTAATGGAAGCAGTTTCCTGTCCATTGGAAGTGTTGGAGCCACCTTTTTCAGTCACTTCAAATTTTAATTTTTAATTTTTGAAATCAAAAGTTGGTCTTTATTTTTCTTTCATTTTCCACGAAAAGTCTCAGAAGTCTCATCACGCAAAGCAACGATGGTCATTATACTCTTAAGGCAAGACCTTTTAATCGTTTAAACGAATTTTCACTTTATATACCCCAGAATATCTCGTGTCGGGAGTTATAAATCACATAGTTTACAAGCCCTGATGCGCGAAATTGCGAAATGACCTTAAAAATTTACTTAGGTCAGTACTGAGAGTAAAGATACTCTAAAACACAGTTAAGAATCATCGGGATTTCACGTCTCGGCATTTGTTCTCTCCAAAATCCTTTCTGTCATAGCTTCGATAGGTAAAATCGCGAGACTTTCGCATAAGTTGCCCGGGTTAGTGTCAGAGGTAAATAGTTCTAGCCATGGTTAAAATCTATCAGGAATTCACAACTCGGCATGTTCTTCTCCCAGAAATTATAGATTCGAAGCTGCGAGTCATGAAGTCGCGATACAAATTAAATATTAACTAATTAAAAGACTTAATTTGGTTTATCTTCCAGTTTTAATGAAATCTAATGATCGCGATCTCGGGAAGTCGCGATATAAATTAAAACATGATTAATCAAACACCTAATCCGGTTTACATTCTTGCTTAACTAAATCTAATCATTGCAGTCTTAGGTTTTAGAGGCTCGAAAGGTTAGAATGAAAACTCCCAATAAGGTGAACGCCGAAAGGTTGATTAAAGTTTAAGAAATCTTAATTAAAGAAGCTAAACCGGCTTAATCAGTGTTTAGTGTAAATGATAATACGCACAATCTATGAGGTAAATTTAAATTTTCCTTGCGCCAACTTGTGTCATGAACCATCGAAATTTATGGAATTAATGGGAAATAAGGTGAAGTGACAAGTAAGGATATGGTTTTTATTGCTAGATCTGTATTTAAAAATGATTTGACCATTCTGTTCATAAGGATGTCAAGGTTTTAAAGGGTTGAAGATATAGATCTTTTTCTTCAATATCACAAATCTCATTTATATTTTACGCAGAGAAACTTTCCTTAGCAAACTGATTTCTGTATGTATACATATTTTTATCGCAGGAGAGCTAAACCAGAATATCCCGTCATGGCCCGACAAAAGGTGTCCAAGGCAAGTGCTGAGATTTCAGGACAAGGCTTGGATAACCTTTCTGATACTTCACCCCGAAGCATTGATTCTGTTAGGACCTGGTCATATATTTTTGAGATTTTGCAGTCCAAATTGGTAGACTGTTCAGATGATTCCAGTGACAATGAAAAGGATGACCTAGCCACCAAATACAAGATCGTTGTCCAAAAAGAAATGCATAAAGTAGTGGCCAGGCCATGGCTTCTTCCTTACTATGATATGATTCGATGGGTGCTGGACCATGTAGATATCCCGACCAGAACCATCATCAACGAGCAGAAGGTCACTATTGGGACCTTTAGACCATAACACTTACAGGAGATGTACAAATTATCTGCCATGCCAAACTTCACATACAATGCCGAATTTCTGGAGGATTTTAAACAGAAGGAATGTGAGCAATACGGTAAGAGCTTATCTGATTTGATCAAAGATTGGGTCTCACACCCCGTGAAGTTCAAGGTGGACAGTAACGATGTCTAGTCAATCTCTTCTTTGGAACCATAGTTCAAATACATAGCGATGATGACCTGCAGATTATATGGGAGAGAGGACACCACACATTTCTGTTAGGATATTTAGACACTTAGGAGTTAGTTAAGATCTGCTTGGTCTAATATGTCTTTAGGTAAAAGTGTGTTTCTTTAGTATGCATTAGTATGCATTTGTAGTTAGGAAATCCGACGGTCACGATATGTTCCCGACATAGAGTGATCTGACGGTTCATACTCTCCTTGATCTTAACGGCCATTGATCCGTGGCTTAACACCCGATTGGTCCATGATC
>CBVK0101998791.1:0-10902 GCA_900067695.1 Picea abies
TGCTACCGGCAGGTGTCCATAGCCTCAACAGGGATGTCATTTAACCCACTCTAACCCCTTTATCCTGTCCAAAAGTCATCCATTCAATATAAAGAAAATCTTTACTTTTGATCAATTTCAAAAGACATACCTGATAATTTTCTTAAACCCAACATTGCTTCGCTGCCAGCAGGCCCATTCAGTACCCCGATGAAGTTGTCTTGGCATCATGCATGCATTTACCCATTGCCAACAGACTTGTTCAGTATCTCGGTGGGTTTACAGACACTTCCCACACCTTGCAGTGCTTTCAACTCTCTAGAATTTGTTTACAATTTCACAAAACTTTATGATATTCAAGAGAGCGGGGTGATGCTGAAAATTTCAGATTTTGAAAACAAAACTTGATCTTTTCCAACTTATTTTCTCGTTTGACGACCTTCATCATGATCTGAACACTTAGAATTCTGTTAAGAAACCATATTGAGGAAATGAAGGTATAATTGAATTGTTTTACTTAAAAATAGGGACAACATTAAGAGTTTTATTAATGATAATCGTGTCTTCTTGTAATTTTAAAAAGAAACCAGGGACACTATTTTGAACATAAATTTTCTTCTACTGATTTGAGTTTTAGCATTTATAGCACTGGTGCTTTGAAACGTCATCGACTGTTGCTTTTGGATAAGATTTCTGATTTTCCTTCCACAAATGAAATGGTGACACAAATATAATTATTGAGAAACAAATAAAAAACAAGCAAAATGAAAAGAACCAAAATAAAAAAACATAAAAAAAAATTAAACAAAAAATATGTACAAAGAGGTGGATCTGGAATCATCAGGTGAAATACCTTTTGAGAGCCTAGCCATTCACTGGGAAAGTGTCTCACTGTCCCTCCAAATTTTGTAGGCAAAAAGAGCTGGGACCTAATTTTTCAGAAATTACAAATGGTCCCAGCCATAGATTTTGGAACTTGGTGTGTTCCCCTTTTCCTTTGTGAGCTTTGTCCGACTAGAGAACCAAGTCTCTGACATCAAAATTCCTATCTAAAGAAGAATTTGAATCAAACCAAAGTTTAACAATTTGTTGATGCTGATCCAATTTCTTCTTTGCTTGTGCTCTTACTTCCTCCAGTTTTAACAAGGCATTAATTCGACTTTCTAGGGGAGGGCACTCCTCTTCTTGAACTTTCTGGGATAGTTGCAGAGAAGGAAGCAAAGCATGTGGAGGGAGAATTGCTTCTCTTCCATAGACAAGAAAGAAAGGGGAATTACCAACAGAGGCTTTTGGTGTCACCCTATCAACCCAAAGTGCATTATACAGTGCATTGTGCCAGTTCTTATGATTCTCTGAAACTATTCTCTTAATGATCTTGATTAAATTTTTGTTTGTTGATTCTGCTAAACCATTTCGTTGAGGGTAGTAGCTGGCATAATATTTCAGTTTAATCCCTTTTTCCAAGGCAAAGACGTTCATATAGAGCGATGAAAAGTAAGAGGCGTTATCAAAGACCAAACATTCGGGAATGCCGAATCGAGCAATGATATGAGAGTTAAGGAAAGATATTACCTGACTTGTGTTTACCACTTTCAAAGGTACAACTTCGGACCATCTGGTAAAGTAATTTGTTGCTGTAATGATATACTTGTGTTGCTATGAAGAGGAAGGATTAATCGATCCTATGATGTCAAGACCCCATTGTTGAAAAGGGGAATCTATAGTGACAGGCTGCAAAGGGAATGTTGCCTTTTTCACCCATCCTACAGCCTTTTGGCATATTATGCATTTACGACACAACACATCGGCATCTTTAAACAAAGTGGGCCAATAGTACCCAACTCTTAACACTTTGTGAGTAGTGGTGTCTCCACCGAAGTGACCACTGGCTTCACCTGCATGAAGTTCAAATAGTACTTTCTCTGATTCTTCCTTTTCTAAACAACGCATAAGAACACCATCAAAATTCATTCGAAATAATACATAATTTATTAACTGGAAATATGAAGATTTTAGCCTGAGTGCTCTTCTATTTTTAGGATCAATATAGCAAAGAGCTGATCTATGTACCAAATAAAATTTAATGTTCTCATACCAATAATTGGCATCAACTTGTGCACAACTGATTTGTTTTTCGTTATGCTGATTTACAATTAAGGTATTTATTTGACTTTCCTATTCTTTAACTGAATCAGCCACTAGTTTACACAGAACTTGACCTCTAACAATCTGTGCAAGGGTTATTTTGAGGTCATATTCTTGTAATGACATCATCCAGTTTGCCCTTTTTTCACCTAGTTCTTTTTGTACTAACAGGTTTCTTACAACTGGGTAAGGAACAATAACCTTGGTTCTGGATTTCAGCAGGTATGGCCGGAAGTGTTTCATTGCCTTAAAAACAACATATGCTTGTTGAGATACTGCTAGGTAGTTAATCTCTATTCCTTTGAAAGTTAAGCAAGGAAATGGGTATCTCATTACTTTCAACATTTTTCTGTGTTAACACAACAACATAAGATTGGTCAGAAGCAAAGGTGTAAAGAGTGAAATCTTGAGAAAAATCGGGACTCATCAAGGAAGGAGATTCTACTATTGCTTTTCTAATGGAGTCAAAAACTTGAATTTCTTGTGGTCCCCAATGGTACAAAACATCCTTTTTAATTAAATTCTATAATGGTCTTACCATTTCCGAGAAACCTGGGACAAATATTTTGACGAAATTAATCTTGCCTAAAAAGGACTGCATGGCTCTTTTGGAAGAGGGAGGGGATTTTAGCAATAGCTTGGGTTCTTTCAGGGCCAATAATCATTCCCTCCTTAGACACTATAAACCCAAGTAGTTTATCCATCTCCACTGCAAAGACCAATTTCTTAGGGTTGATAGATATATAGAATTTACGACATCATTCCAGAACATCCCTGAGGTGAGACAAGTGATCTTTCTGGTTTTTAGAGAAGATGATAACATCATCAAGATAGATCACCACTAATTGGTTTATGAGGCCACGAAAAGAAATATCCATTGCTCTCTAAAAAGTGGCACCGATGTTTATCAGTCCAAAAGGCATTTTTCTGTAGGCATAAGCCCCATTGGGTGTGAAAGGTGGTTTTAAGCTGATCTAAGGGAGACATGAGGACCTGGTTGTATTCTGAAAATCCATCTAACAAAAATAGTCTTTTGGAACCAAACACCTGTTGTAAAATTTGTTCCATTGGAGGAACGAGGTAGTTATCTTTATCAGGAGCTCAGTTTAGGTTTCGAAAATCGACACAAAGTCAAATTTCACCACTTTTCTTCCTTATAGGAACTAGATTAGACACCCATTGTGTGTGCCTTACCAGAAAAATTATCTTTGCAGTTAGTAATTTAATCAGTTCTTTTTTAACGGTGGGTTCCAATTTAGGGTGCATCTTCCTCAATTTCTGTTGAAAAGACTGAGTCTAGGGTTTCATGGGGATGACATGTTGTATGATATTAGGGTCAAATGTTTTCAAGTCATCATACGTCTAGGCAAAAACGTCTTTGAATTCTTTAAATAATTTTATGAAAGCAGATCGTTCTTGTTTGGAGCATCCTGTTCCGATTAATATTTTGAGGATTGTCCTTTGTTCCTAAATTAACCTACTCATAAATCAAAGAAGAACTGTTCATTTTACAATTGACTGTCCCTCTAAATTTATCATGCAAGTCATAAAACTTCTGTAGTCTTACAACAGTTCTGGGGATAGACTTTACCAGATCAGATGTCGATTCAGGAGATCTAGGATCTGATATTACTGTGAAGTTTCGGAGGTTCTCATCGTGAGTTCCTTCATCAATGACTGCACCTTGGAAGGTGTCTTCCATATGCAGGAAGTTGATGATCTGCTGGTTATCATCAAACACTCTCCAATTGGTGATGTTATCTGGGATTGACGGTCTGAAAAACAATTCAATTGAAAATGAATTGGGAGAAAGACCTTCTGCGAGAAATAGTTTAGAAGCAACATTGGCCAATAAATCAGCCTCCGAATTACTTAGTCTAGGAATGGAATTTATGTTAAATGCTGAAATTGTTTTCATTAAACTCCATACCTCAGTTTGGTATCTTTTTCAGATGTGGTGATAAGAAATGTATGGAGTTTCTTACCTACCTAACCATGATTTCTGAATCACCAATACCATTAAATTCCACACATCCATATCCAAAGCTTTCCTAAGCCCTTGTAGAAGTTCTTCGTATTCGACAGTGTTATTAGTGCACTTGAACTCTAGACGACAGGCAATAAAAGTCTTATTATCTGCAGGATCGATGAGTACACATCCTGCACCGAATTCTTCTTTGGATTTGGATCCATCAAAGTACAATCACCAGATTTGAGCTTCGTTAGTAGTTTTTGGCACACTTGGCAAAGTTGATGTCTGATTATAGGTCATAACTTCTGATTGCTGCCCAGGATCAGTGATAGGAGAAATTTCGGTCATGAAGTTACCAAAGAAGGTATTCATTCCCTACATTTCAAATTAATTAGTAGATGCAGTGAAAGGTTCGTTTGCATCATTTAGATATGTCATGGTGTGCTTAAGATAACGTTCTCTGTTTATCCTAATTCTATTGGGCTGTCCATTTTCCAGCAGCCACAAATGAGACAAATCTGTAGCAAAGTAACCATGTAGCTACTCAGATTAGTCCCTGCTTAAAAACAAACCATACACTTCAGGGATATCGGCAACAATAATGTCAATTATCTGATGAACCTTAGAATTGGAAGACAATCTAACCAGAACATTCTTAAGCTCACCAATTACCTTAACGTTTGTTCGATCAAGCTAAATGATTTTGAGATCAGAAGCTTTAACTTTTGCATTAAATTTTTGACAAATAGATAGAGGCATCACGTTTGACGATGCATCGGAATTGACCATGCAATTATGTACATTCCTATTAAAAATTACAAAGGTTAAGAAAAAAGGTGGGACATTTTTTCAAGTGTTAACAACAAAATTCTGCTGATTTTTAGCTGTTGTCCCTAAAACAATTTTATCTACATTTTCTACAGTTTTTTTGCTAAATCCCTTTTATCTGGAAGTTCAAATGTTGTTTTAGTTGGGATCTTTTTAGCTGTTCTTGAACCAATTTCTGCAGTTTTCCTGCTACTAGCATTGTTGTTTTTACTGTTTTCACTGATACTTTGAAGCATTTTCTGCAAAATAAGGGGAAATTTCAGCATCTCAAAAACAAAAATATTAGCCCTCAGTTTTTTCAGATCTTCAATTAAATCGTATTCTAAGACAGGGGATGATAAAATTTATTTAATTTCAGTTTGCTTTGACTGTTTTGGAAACACTTTGTTATTCACTTCAGAAGAAGGTTTGTTTTGTGTTTTTCTTCTTGTATTGTAGGGGTGAACAGTTTCAAAATTTTCTTGGAAGATACTGTCTGAGAAGTGACCAAAGATGTTGGGAGATGATTCGTCCTCTTCTGGTACTTCTTCCTCAACTACATCTTCAAAAATTTCAGGAGGGACAGAAGTAGAATTATCATGTGCTTCTAAGATGGTTTGCAAAGCGTACTGCAAGCTTTCTAAATTTAGACCTTTAATGGTCAGGTTTGGCCGATTGGGAGGAAAAGGTTTTTTGAAAGGAGGTTTAAAACTTCCTTTGCTTGTGGATGCCTCCTCGGCTGATCTCTTCAAGTCAACAACCTGGTTGGATAGTTTTTGGAATGCTTTATGAAAGCTTTCTAAGTCTAAAGTTTTTGGTTGATTTTTAATTTGAGAAGGCCTAGTGAGGATCTCTATTTTCTTTTTAGAGGATGAAGCTGTTTCAACTTCACTATTGAGATTGTCTTTTAAAATTAATATATCCTTTTCAATTTGGCTTGCCTCCTCAAAGGCTTCTAACAATGTGTTCTTTTTAGACCTTTTTACCCAAATTTCTATGTTATTATGTAGAGACTTAGTGTAATATGCGACAATTAGGCTTTCAGCGAGCATTGAATCTGTGGGGATTTTATTTTTTAAAGTAAGAAATCTTTGGTTAAAATCTTTCACTTTTTCCATAGGATTCAATTTTAAGCTGGAGAGTTCCATAACATATCTTCCAGAGATTTATCATCTTCGATTTTTTCCAAGAAACAAGTTTCAAACTTGTCCCAAGAGACAATGGTTTGGGGCTGTTGAGCGAAATAGTAGGTGGAGGAATTTCCCTCAAAAGTATAAGGAAATAATCTGCATACTACATCCTTGTGTTCGACACTTCAGAGTCTAATGGCCAACATACATTTTTTGATGTGATCTTCAGCAGATATCTTTGAATCTGGATCGAACTTAGGCAACCATTTATCTGGATGTTTTGGTAATGGGTGTTGAGGTCTGGGTACAACCACAACATCTTGATCAATCCAAGGTCTGGCAGGATTGTTTTGGTTTTCCAGGTGCGTTGGTGGTGTCGAAGGCTATGATGGTCCTGATGAGGAACTACCTTCGTCTGAAGACTCTCCTCCTAAAGAGGATGGAGATGAATCAGGTGGGGAAGGTGGAATACCAGATCCCCTGGCTCCAAGGATAGGCGTTTCGGTAGGATTGATAGTATGTTCATCTAACAGGTTTTGGAGTAGACCAGTACCTTGAAGTTTTTCTCAGATATTCGAGAAGTCAAGGGGTTGATTAAGTGGCCTACCAGGTTGTCTGATATGGGCTAAGGCACTGTGTGTTCTTATGAGTGACCGACGAACAATTTCTTGGATGTCGGCCACTGGAGGAACTGGTGTCACTGGTTCAACGAGAATCTCAGGGTTATTGTTTGAAGTAGTTGCTGTTTCAAATGTAACATTGTTTTTTGAGCGACTACACATTACGATAGGGGAGCGAGTGTGTGGGGGAGGAGTCTTACGACCTCCATGTGCCATCAATTGAATTTAGGCACTCCTTCTAGTGCCATTTGTTGATGGGCGTAAATGACACACTGTCAACTGGAAGAATAGATCCGAACTGGGATTGTCTAATTAACCCAAGCCGTTTGGTGTAATCTATTCTGATGGGTTTAATGGCTCTGTTAGCCAACTATAATATTAAAAGAAAATAAATAAACTACTGTAGAGCTAAAACTATAATACTATATACATGAATCTAATTATTTACAAGTGTTTATAAACATAAATATAAATATGTGATTATGTACAAAGTATTTACAAATTGCAGGTTTTGGTGGATGCCTTGCAAAATCAATGTTTGCCTTGCAAAATCAATGTTTTGTTTGAAATTGTTTTCAAAGTAGATAAAGAAAGCACATATTTTTGTATTTTTTGTTTTATAATCTAAAATCCAATCACTCAAAAAGATACTAATAAAACATATTCTGAAATAAGATAGAATAATAGTCACAACCAGTTTAATCTGTCCTGTTTCACTAAAACTAATAACATAAATTAAATGTGAATAAAACTAACCTGATATTAATCTCATACTATGTCTATATCCCTGTGCAATCCAAACTTCCATCTATCTTTCTTGTGAGAGAAATCTGCGACAGGCTTGTAATAACATTTCCAGAATAAACTCAAGGTGTTTATCGATAGCTAGGATATAAGAACATAAATCTAAACATGTAGATCCAATGACCTTATAAAGATGAATGATTATAGTAAAATAAACTTTTATGTGAAGCATTCATTTGATACATCAACTAACCATCAAGCATAAATCATGATATTAAAGTTGAAATAACAATCACATGCACAATATATGAAACAACAAGTTATAGAAATGTTTTTTAAAAGCACTGAATAAGATGAAACATCACATGATAATGAGACTAAAGCTACATAACACATCGATATCTCATAATATAAAAGGCAAAACAAAACTGAAACAATGTCACACTAGTCTAAAGCCGAAATGTGAACCACTTGCCCATATAGTTTTGAGAATTACATGTCCATAATTTGTTCCAGAAAAATATGTTTTTCACTAACAAAGTGAACAGTATTTAAAGTAACCTAAGATCACATACTCATATCTCACAAGATAGAGTTGGATCTCCCAAGATCAAGTAATATTACAAAAATAGTGGGCTGGGAACTGCTTATAACAGAGTTGGTTTTATTAAAAAATAAAACAAAGTTTTTACAAAACAAAAAGAAGGAGAGACTACTAATCATTTAGATGCATAATTGAAAATATTTCCTCCAGATAATCAGCAACAAAATCTTCTATTTCCTGAGAAAAGAAAAACAAATTTAATAAATTAGAACAAACAATCATTAATAACCAATTTAAAAGAGACTTGGCTACAAAATCGAAGACTCTGTAGCTAGTCTTAATTTTAGTAAACGAAATCAAAACTTCAAATCTACTTAGTTCGAATTAGACAATAGAAATAAAACGAAAAGAAAATCAAATTGTTTACCATTAAAAGTTAACTAAAGAGGGTGTTATCACTGAAATTTCGTCCGCACATGGCGACAAGAACTCAACATCGTCAAACAATAATGTATCCATTCATGGCACTGAATTAATTTCACAGCATTCCAGAAAGGTTAAAAACTATACAAAGTAACCAAAAATTGAAGGGCACTTTACAGAAGTTTGGTGCGCGCGCACATGCACGGAACAAGAACGTACCATGCGCGCATACACGCACGATGCGCGGATGTTAGCACAAAAACCCGCGCACCTGCTAAATGACACATTTCTTGAATTGGTCGACCTCCCAACCACTTATGGATCAGCTCCCAAGCCAATTTGACCCTCAAATCTGAGCTGAATCCGCATGGTAGGCTGGTCAAAGACCTAATGAAGCCCTAAAGAGCCCCTTTTCACACTTCAAAGGAGTTACATAATCACCCAATGCAATGCTATAAAAATCCATGAAGAAACATCATTTTCTCAAGGAATTTCATGTAATGTTATGCTTCCTAGATTGTTTTAAGGACTCACTCCTTGGCAATAACCCATTGGCACCATTTCATTGAGCTATCCACCTCTCCATTGAGTGGATGTGCTAGGAGTTCTTTCACCATCATTCTCATTTTATTATTGTAAGGAGAGCAAGTTTGTAAGGGCCCAAGAGCCTTCCTTTGGAGGAAGAAGGGACTCATAGTCCCCTTTCTTCATTGTGCTTTGATTTCATCAATTGATTAGCCTAAAAACATTGGTGATATTGGTCTTTTTGTGTTTGTTATTTCTTTATACATATACTAATGATTTTAGTTTATTAGTTTAATTCTTGCTTATAGTTTTGTTGTTCTTTTTCTAACTCTTTCCTCCACAGCTGTCATGCTCAGCAAGACCCAACTGGGCATGTAAGCACTTCTTATTTGCTCACCAAGGTGACGAATTGGGTGCAAATAGATTGGCGACCATACTGGGGAGAAGGTATCAATTCCTCCCTCATTTGGGTTTATTTTTCTTTCTTTTTAGTTTGTTTAACTTACAGGTGCACAAACCGGCCTCTGCCGACCTGCTAACCAGTCAATTCAAAGGAGAATTGAGAGAAATCCATCCAGATTTTCTTTCTCGACCATTTGTCACAGGTGCGCGGATATTCCACCCCATAGACGTGCATCGTGCGTGCATGCGCTTTCATAACGAACTTTTTTTGTGCGCATGCGCTTTCTGTCTCAACTCTGCTCGCGTGCCCGCACTCTGTGCGCCTCTGTCTGCACTAAGGGCCACACATTTGATTAAAATTTTTCATTGTAAGTTCTTTGGATGTGGGAAAGGCCATCTGCCTTCTTAAATATGTTGTCAAAAATGCTGTAAAGCCACATTACACTTAGTCCCCTCATAATATAAAGGGGTTAGTCAAACAAACATAGGCACTTAAGAGGATAAAAATCAATTTCCCTTCTTTTCTTTTTGCCACATGGATGGCTAGTTTTGATTTACAAACATAAGTGGACAATCATATTTAATCACATCTAACTCACATTTGGGACTAGAAATTGAAGTAACAATCCTTGAGTATGCTCTTCTCTCGCGCCTTCAAGCGATCTTGAGAATCAGAAAAAGATTGTGAAAACAATCTCATCTCCCTTAACAAAATTTCAAAACATTTAGGAGAGGACAAAGGCCCTTTTGGGACTCCTCTTAGTTTCATTTTTCAAACATATCTTAAATTTGTAAAGGGCCCATACATGCCCACATGTCACAAAGATAGGATAGTGTTTAGAATTTCGCTTTCTTAGATCAAAACACTAGGAGAGTTTAAAGGTTTGTAACGGGCCTATACATGCCCACATGTTCAATCTATGATAGTTTCATGCTTTTTCTAGATTACCTCACACATAGGGAGTTAAAGGATAGTAACAGACCCACATGTCCACATGCTAGCTTCCTAGAGCTTTTGAATTCTGCAAGGTTGTACCAATGACATCTAGCTAATTAGGTAATCAAACTCTTGTAAGGACCAAGCGAATTCCACATGCAGCAAGGTGACATCTAATTAACTAAAACTTGGCACACTTTCACTCACACACAAAAGTCACTTCTCACTCACATAGATTCTTCTCAAAACGTGGAGGTCTAAGTACGTTTCCTCCAAAGGGATTCCGAAAAAACGCCATCTTTTCTTGATAGGACTATCCACTCCCACTTTTAATCAAACGAGGTTGGTTTTCACCCCCAGCCTCACAAAACAAATTCATCTAAAAACTTTCTAAAAACTCACTAAGTTTTCCTCCACAGGAGGTGCCAAAAGAAATTTTTAGTCTAGGTAGGATTTCGGGGATAGGCATCCAAATAACTCCCCGTTATCTGGTTCTCACATTTTCAAAACATAGAGGTTGACAAATAGGGAACTTCAAATCCTCCAAGTCAAGTGTTCAAATCACCATAAGGTAGGGAGATACCCATGAAGGGTCGAAGGCCGAGGTCCGGTTGTTCTGTGCATCCCCCCTTGAGGCACCCACCTCTTGGACGGGATCCAGCCCGTGACCCATT
>CBVK0101998795.1:0-19889 GCA_900067695.1 Picea abies
GGCGATTTTCTCTGAGTATATAAACTCAGTCTTTGTATTTTGTAAGGTATTGATGGTTGAGCAGAGCTCCCGGTTGTAAAATTTTAATGAAGCACTGTTATTCTGGTTATGCATGAACTTCTGAGACTTCTTGCCTTATGAATGCCAGTTTCTTTCATGTCTTTGTTTACACTGTGTTAGAGCAGCTCGGAATTGGAGGATCCAGTCTAGCTGTAGCTATTATAGGATGATGTTGTAATGGATCACTGTAATAGTTGCGCTGCCTCTAATCAGTTCTTGTGATTTTCCCAGTGATGAGTGACTTGGAATTGGAGGATCCAATCAAGTCCCCTTTCAATTTCTTGAGACCCTGAACCAAGCGGATCTTGCATTCAGAGTCTTTCTTCTGCAAACTGTCGAAAGCCTGTTGCCCAAAATTGTTTGTTCACTTTTCTTACTAAGTCTTCCATCTGTTCATCTTTTAACCAACCCACTGGCTGAAGTTAGGTCGAGACCTCCTTTGTTACTTACTTACCAGACCCAGTCCCTGAGTTAGAGTAATATCTCCTCGAGTCTTTATCTCCATTTGATCACCCCTTTATCAACAAATCGTGACATTAAACTGATGGGTGTCGGGCTCTGCTCCTACAAGCAATCCAGGAGTGACTTCCGACACTAACACATGGCACATTGTTTATTTATTTTATGATGTAGCATGGATCTTGTCTTATGCATGTGATTTCCATGCCTCTTAATTAAATTAGAAGTGATTCAAATTGAGATAAGTCACTATGAAGTGAGTCCCCAGACTGCAACGTGCCTCGCCTATGGGTGGTTGGGTGTGTTGTAGTCGGACTAAGTGGCATAGCCTGACTTGTGGGTGGCTGGGTACATTACACCACAAGTCTCTTCTTGGTTGTTGTTGGGGTTTCTGGTTCTCCTTGATGGTGTCATCCTCCTCTTCTCCTTACTGGTGTTGCTCTCCTCATCTTCTTGTTGATGCCAACCTGTGTATGTTTCCGATGTCATCTTATATTGCTGGTGCCGCCTGTGTATGTTTTTGGTTAGCCTTTTGATATTTTACCCTGAAACTTCTTCTTGGAAATTTGTTCTAAGGGTCATGATGAGATCTACCCTAACGGCTTGATCAATGATCCCTTAAATCTATTTCTGTAACATCCCACTCTTGTGTGCACTGAGAAAACTTATTCTTTGCGGACACTTGTGTGCAAGTGATCCAGGTCATTATACTATTGGCCATTTTGATTATGATTATGAGATATTATGGATTTGATGATATGTTATTTGTTTGTATTTACATAGACAAGTGCTATTGATTGGGTTCTCCTGAGTGTGCAGGACTATGGACATTTAGGATGTAGAGGCATCAATGAAACCCCTTGGAGTCTATATCGAGTCAGGGAGTGGATTGTTAGGGTTTGAATGTTGTTGATGTGACATATGTACATATGATTATATATTATGATGGTTGATTATTATTACTGACATGATTCTTTGATGGATGCATGATGACGATAGCTTACCGACCAGACTCACATTTGGAGTAGAGGGGTCACACACAAAGACCAGATACTTTGAGGGAGAGGTGTGGCAACAACTCTGCCACAACCTACTAGCACTCCTGCCATGGATCGAACTGTAGGTTAATGATTACCTTGTTCGAGAAGACCCACAATGTCGTGAGGGCAGACTATGATAGTCGCTCACAATGATTCTAAGTTGCGCGCAATAAGGTAGGGGCCTTATTCCTTAGAGGCCCTTAGTCTCCCACAAAATCACTTGGCAGAGTATTGACTCCAGGGGTTTGACATCTACCAAATTCAGTCAAGAGGCAAGTGGCACCCTTGGATCACGTAGTGCATCTTGAAGGGCACGTCGCACAAGGAAAACAAAAAGAGGTGAGTGGCACCCTTGGAGCATGTAGTGCATCTTGAAGGGCACATCGCACAAATAAAATGGAAAGAGGCGAGTGGCACCCTTGGAGCACATAATGCGTCCTGAAGGGCACGTCACGATTTTAACTGGTAAGTGAATAAACCTAGTGCCTAGAAAACTATGCCTCCTTAGGACCTAGACGACCTTAAAATGAATAATGTGTTAAGTAAGGTTTAAAAACAATTTTTTCTAATAAAAAAATTGTCGCCCAATCTAGTGAAATTAAAACCTAGGTCTAAGTAGAACATGTGGTCAAAAAAATAATAATAAATAAACATGTAACAAGAAGGGGGTAAGAAATTCAAACTTATTTATTAAAGTCAAAATTGTAATGGAGGATTAAATTTTTAAAAAGGGGTAATGGTTGTTTTTATCTACATTTGCTAATTTAATTTTTAGTTAAAAAGAAAAGAGGGTAAATGGTTGTTTTATCTACACTTGCTAAATTAATTTTTAAGTAAAAAGGAAAAAGGGTAAATGGTTGTTTTTATCTACATTTGCTAAATTAATTTTTAGTTAAAAAGAAAAGAGGGTAAATGGTTATTTTATCTATATTTGCTAAATTGATTTTTAGTTAAATAGGAAAAAGGGGGAAACTTAAAAGAAAAAGGAAAATTAAGGAAAAAGGGAAACTTAAAGAAAAGGGGAGACTTAAAGAAAAATCTGAATGTCTAACATAGTAAGGAAGCTAGCCTTTGGGACTTTCTATTTATGAACTCAACTAGTGATTAAGTAAGGCGTAAGTCATTTAAGAATTGTAAGGGAATATTGGGACACCAAGGAGCATTTTTAGGAATGCTCTTGGTGGGTGAGAGAAATAAGAATAATTAATTAATAAATAAAATTGATTTTTTGGTGCAACTAGTGGATCGGGTGACATGTGTACGAGGGAGGTTTTTTGAAATTAATTAAATGAAAAAGGAATTTAATGAGAATTTGGGAAAATAATTACTTGAAAACTCTATAAAAAGAATGGAGGAGGAGAATTATGGATCTTATCTTTTTAGCGTAACGTTACGCTGTTGAAATTTTATCTTGACTGAAATTTCTTTTGTGGGAGTTGGGATACCCAGCTCGAGTAACAAGTGGTAGCTCGACCTTGCGAGGCGATATGCGTGCTAGTATTCTTTGGTATCGTGTGAGTGGACCCTTTGTGGCTCGGGGGGTTCAGGGAGAAGAAGAGTACCCCTAGCGTTGGTTGGGAGGTACCACTGAGGTCACATCGGTTGGCAAGTGAGATTTGGATGGAGCGTGCACGAGACAATGACTTCGGAGCTTTCACATTTGGCTATGGTACGCATGCGTATATTTATATTGAATGGTAGTTTAAATATTTTTCTTGCGCCTTCAATAATGTACTTCTACTGTGTTAAATTTTATGTTTAATCAGTGTAACATTATCCATAGATTTCATTTTTATCTTTCCACAAATTGTCTTGATGAGCCCAATGTTTCATGATCAGAGAACTTAAAGTCATCCCAGCCTTATGCTCGTTGTATTTTGAATTGATTTCCCATGGCGAACCCAAACTATGATTGCAATGACTTCTCTGCATTTGTTTTTATTGATTTACTACAAAGAAAGACTGTGTTTTTATCTTCTGTCCCTTATCCTTAAGTTATTAGTATGTGCCTGAGCAGTTGGCCAGGAGCCTAATCGACTGTCTTCACTCCGATGTTTAAGACTGAGATTTAAATGCCCTGCTTTCCTGTGCATGGATAATAAGTGAAGGATAAATTTTTTCCCAACTATCTATTCATTACTTATCTCTGCATTTTTCTCTTATGATTGATCTCTAATCTTTGTGCCTTCTTGGTGAATGAATATCTATGCGTTTTGACTGATTCATTGTTGAATGATTTATCTTTGCATTTCTGGGAATGAGTATCTCTGCGATTTGAGTGATTAATCCCTGGGAATGTTTAGACTCTGTGATTGAATGATTAATCCCTGAATGTTTAAACTTTGTGTTTCGAATGTTTAATCCTTGAGTGCTTAAGCTCTGCGTTGAATGACTAAATTCCTGAATGTTTAAACTCTGTGTTTTTATTTTTGATTGATTATTATCTGATCACCTTGGCTCCTTACAAAAAATACATTGAATCTCTACTCAGCGAATCTATACACAGAGAATACATATTGTTAGTTCTTTGTTAATTCCTTGTAATGGACAACTAGATCATAGACAACAATTCCTTTCTATTTAGACAACGCTATCCAAGCTAGACAACCACGTATTGATGGGTAGTGATGTCCCATAATTCATATCTGTTAGACAATGAAATGTTGTTAGATAGCATTTCCCATAAATATACAAATATGAAAAACAGTGTTTGCATGTGAATGTCAGTGTTTGCAGGTGAATGACAATGGTGTATTACGAGATTGACAACGTTGTGATTATTGATGTGTTTGACTGCGTTTTTATCCATTATATAATTCGACATCGATATATATATTTATTTCCTTGCTAAATTCTTTTATATTTGTTAACCCTTTTTAAAGACAACGATATCATGACAACGATATATAGTTTAATTTCTTGCTAAATTCCTTTCTATATTTGTTAATCCTATTTAAACGACAACGATACATTTGATTGTTTAAATCGATATATATTTCAAAGGACATCGATTTATATGGTTTAAAAGACAACGATATATTTGATAAAACAATATTGTTTAAAAATGAAGCGATATAATTGATTGATAATTCACAACAATTACCCCAAATCAGAACATTACAATTATATTCACAACATTTACCCCAAATCACAACGATATATTCGATTGATAAATCACAACAATTACAAAATATATTTGATATATTTGTTATGTGAATAATTTGTTTTGTTTCAATTTTAAAAGATAGCGAATTCAGGTTGAAAATACATGTTTCATAGATATATTTTTTTAAGTGAATGTTTTGAACAAATTGAGCAAAAATATTTATTGATTGAGACTGGAATTTCTTTATCAATTGGTATAAATCATAGATGCAAAAAACAACTCTCAGAGAGAATTGGCCCCCTCTTTGTATAGAAAAATTGAAGGGAAAATAATTCATAAGCCATTATTTGCCTAACAATACAGTTCGTATAATAATTGCCTTCTACTTTAAAACAACTAGCTAAATAGACGTACATGATTTGTTTGGTTATAATGGATTCATCCTTAGGAAAATACTTATCTGATATTTGGAATTGGAAAATAGTTACAATGAACTATTTGTTTTGAATATAATTATTTTTAATGTATACAGATTGATGTAGTCAAGTGTCACCATGGAATATCTAGTACATATAAGAGAATATACTTCTTACTATGCGAACTTGGTGTAATTCATCATTACATTCCCCATTACACTAGTATTAGTATTGATTATGTTAAGTGCATATATTAATTCCCTTTTTAATGCAATAAAAACAAGTAGTTATTCCATAATTGGTAAAGAAGGATCAGTTTAAGGAATGTATGACTTATGTGGATTCGGGAAATTAATGTGAGGTATGATTGGTTAAAGATTAGATTCCTTTGCGCCATTAACTAGGTTGATGTAGGATTTCTTTGGAATTTAAGGTGATGTATGATTTTTGTAGTAGTCAGATTTCCCTTGCGTCTTGTTGACTTGTCGATTGGATGCTTGGGTATAGTCTTCATGTTTTTGACAGTTAATTCGGTATCCTAGCGCTTTGGATTTTTCTTGGGTTATTGGTCTAGATATGTTATGTCACACCATGGTTACTATCACGCCTATCGCCTTGTGATGACATGATTCTTGATGAGGGGATCATTGCATGCCCTGCTGGAAAGAAGCGAATGATAACCTAGCCAGAGTCATGTGCTTCCGATGTGGGCATAATGTTCGTTGTAATTGATGTTGGTACTTGTGTCATAACTCTTGGGTGTGATTGTTCCTTGATCGCCGTGAAGGTTCAATTTACCTGTGTCACTTGTTGTTGGTTTCATATGGTTGATTTTGATGATTTTCCTTAGCTTATTCATTTATTTGTCTACTTGGTTTTCACATGTTTCGCCTAGTCGCACAATGTGCTAATATACTAGGTTGTTATGTTGTTTATTGCATGAATTTCTTGCATGGTGTTAGTCATCAAGTTGTGTTGTTCAATTGTTGTCGTTGTTTCCTTACTGCTTAAAACAAAAAAAAAATTGCACTTGCTTTGCATCACATGTAGTCATAACGGCAGGGGTCGTTACAGTCCATAATATTTACATTTTAGAAGATGAGGAATGTGTTACTACTAATCCAAAGTAAAATAAAAATGAAACATTGTTCATTAACGATACATTTTTTGTTTCAAAATGTTCCAATCTAATAGCTACTTAGATTATCAACTTATGAAATGAACATTTTTAATATTAGTGATATCATGGAGTTTGAAAACATCGATTCCAAGATAATATTGTGCAATTAATAGTGTGACCTTAATGAGATTTACACAACCAATATCCTATCACCATTGAGAAACTTCCTATATGCACTTGTAGTGTCAGTTCATCTTCTAATAATATTAAGCACATTTCAACAAGAAAGTTCATGTAAACCATGTTCATTGCAATGAATGAGTCCTTGTTCAAGTGGATCAACTCATTGAAACTTGGCTTGAAGTTTGTATACTTAACCGTAACATCGTTAGTAGGTATTAGACTTTATGTACTTGGTCTATTTTGTGTGTATGATCACGATTTTGTAATAATGCTATATTTGTAAAAAATCCGCTTCTATATAATAAAGGTCCAATGACTCTTGTTATTGAATTAAGCATTAAGTTAATACATTTTGCACTCAATTGATATAAATAGGGGTTACCCCGCCTTCTCATATGTCTCTCTTATTATTTTGTCCATACAAATAAACCAATGTATGTTGTTTATTGGAGATGTATTTCAAAATTACTCAGATTTGCAGATGTTTTCCATCTATGGGTGTGTAGTTGTCCCCATTATTTCTTTTCTTATTTTTTTTTTTATCATTTATTCTTCTTTGGAGATGGATACTTGGGAAACTCCAAAATGATTTCCTCCATTCCAAGGATGGTACATAGTATGAAGTGGGTGGTGTAGACTTAGAGTGCTTGACCCCATGGGAACCAAACTAGGGACTTGCATAGTGTGCTGGAACACTGGCGGCATCCTGGTAATAATGCACCGATCAATTGAGTTAACCCTTGATGTTTTTCATTATTATTATTACTATCACTACTATAAAAGGGTCATTGGTAATGGGAGAAGGTCCTAAAGATCATTGGTTGAGTAGAGGAGATATTCACTCTTGTAACCTCTAGGTCATTGATACAAGTATATAAGCTCAAATTGATCACTTTTTGACATGTAATTTTACTAAGAATTAAAAGAATTAAACAATCCATGTTTAGGAACTTGTTCAACCCACAACAAATATGCCTTTTCTTAATGGATTGTTATAAGTAGGAAATCATGCAAAGAAAGAAATGATTCTCAACACATGCAAAGATTATTCCAATTTTTTTCATCAAGTTTAGAGAAATGTTTAAGCATAAACTTGAACTTTTAAATCTTGGAAACAAGATATGAAGACTTTCTAGATCACGAGCAAGGAAACTTGTGAATCCTTATAACTGGGCCTTGCCTCTTCTTACCAAATAAATCTTCTCACAACAATATGGTTGAGAAAGGATTTGGTGCCTCATTCACAAAGTAACAAGACCATTAAAAAACTTCCTTTTCTTTGGATTTCCTTATGTAAGTATTAACACAAAAGGCTATTTGTCTTTCAAACCCTCCATTAAAGCACTTTAAAATTCATTGCATACAAATCCATTCAACTATCATTACAAAAAAGAAAATGTTCATTGCATATTCATGTTGCATTCACTAGTGAAATCTAAAGGAAATAAACATTGATAATGACAATCCTTTGTGTATTTTCCAAACCAAAGAATCTACAATCCAACTCACAATCAACGAAAAATTCCATCTATTACACATGAAAAAAAACATTTGGCTACCCATCATCTCACCTCGAAATTGAACTTATGCATAAGAAACTAATCAATGGAATTTTATATTTGTGATAAATGAAAGAATTGAGTGATTTTTCTCATAAAACCAAAGCATAAAGAATTAATGAAGACATGGGTGCTTAATGGAGAGAGAATGCTCCACATGGGTGCTTATTTGATCGTGGATATGAAGCAAGCATTTTCTAGTGAAAATTTTATTAACGGCTACTTAGGGATGCAAAAAATCAAAATAAAGAAGCGCAACGTGCTTTTGGGACCAATGCATAATGTTTTCCAATGATATTTAGAGTTACCTACTAGTATGAGAAGCTTTGTATGACCGTTGATTTATAAACCAAAAAACATAGAAAAATGTCATAATGGAGTAAAATGTTGAAGTTGAAAATCCTTCTGGTGATCTACTCCTACCCCAACTAGACTAAAACATCTACAATCATGTGAACTAATAGGGTAAATGTAACCATCAAAGGATACTACTACCTCCAATAATCTTAGAGTGTTTCATAGGTATGCAAGACTGGTATACTGTGCAATGGAGAATTGAAGAGATTGTAGCATTGCATACTTCATTCAAGGTTAGAAGTATGAGGTGCTTTTCATTTTGTGAAGGCATCTGAGAAAATAAGGGTTCCATCAAATATTCAATGACGTTATAAGAGTTGTTATCATAATCTTCAAAAATAGGTACATAGTTTGAAGATGATTCAATTACCTTATCATCATATTTGCTCAATTTATTTGCATTATTGATTACTATGGCTACTTCTTTGTCCAAGTCATCCTTACCTTTGTTCTTTGTTGTCAATGATAGTATGTTTAGGATAAAGAATCACATATTCCAAAATATTTGGCTAGTATTTTATTGTATTGCAATCCTCGTTAAAGAGAAATGAATGAGTGTCTTTAAAAATCAATTATTCAACTTGAGATTAAACAACCTCAAGTTTGGTATTTTCTTGAGAAGAGTCATTGTCAATGAGTAACATGGAAGCATTTGCAATCATTTCTCCTCCTTCTTCTTGGAAATTAAACTATGGATTATATATAGGGTGTGTATCCTTAGACATCATCGCCACAAATGGTTCAACATCCACAAAAGAGCCATATAGCATAGTGAAAAAAAAATTGGAATATCATGACATGTTAGTGTCTATGATAGGCGAGTATGATGAATCCATCATGCATCCCTTCACTATACAAGAAGCTTCATGGGATTTGATGCCATAACCATAGACTTCCAATTGAATTGAATGATAGGTTCATATTTTAAAATGCATTCCATTGACATGACATACTCATTACAGTGAAGGCTTTCTGCATTATTATCTCATAGACTAGTGCCTTCTACATCATTGATTCCATCCTACAAGGATATTTCTTCAATTGAATATTGCATTTTATATATTGAAACATTTAATTTTAAGTTGGTGCGAGGAGGGGGGGAGGTGTTGGCTTTGCATTTATTACTACTAGTGAGATTTTGTGATAAATTTGAAGATGAGAGATCCACTAGTGAACACTCTTGAATTTTTTTATTTTCCTCACATGCTAACAATAAATATTTTTCTTCTTCAATGGAGAAAACATGTAAGTACCATTCACACATCTCTTCCTTATAAAGCCTATTCTTTTCATGAAAATGATAATATATTTATAGAAGAATCATACTAAATTTTTTAATAAAGTCATGTTTCTGTTTACAAATCTCTTCCAATTCATGATACAATGCTTCCAATTGATAATTAACATGAAAAACTTAAAAAAAATGATTGAATTGTTTCTAGCCATGAATTGATTTGATTGGTAATAATTTATACCACACTTAAATTCATCATTCGAAAGTGAAGGAAAATAACCTACACTCAACATCTTCTTCTAGATTTTTGGTAAGAAAAACCTAAGCTCACATAACTAAATATGTTCAAATGCAATAATTTCCCTCACATTAACTTCCCTTTTCTGGATATCATGCAATTGTCCTAGTAGACACAAAGAATCATTATCTTCCCATGTAGAAACTTGGAATGAAGCCATGTAGAAACTTGGAATGAAGCCATGGATAGTTAATGCATTCATGAAAAGAATGGCATACATTGACTTTCCTTATGCATTAACTAAATATGTTCAAATGCAATAATTTCCCTCACATTAACTTCCTTTTTCTGGATATCATGCAATTGTCCTAGTAGACACAAAGAATCATTATCTTCCCATGTAGAAACTTGGAATGAAGCCATGGATAGTTAATGCATTCATGAAAAGAATGGCATACATTGACTTTCCTTATGCATTACATTTTAGGTTCGAGACTTGTAGGTTTTAGGCCTTCTTCCTTTATCAAACTTGAGAATTGAGAATTGTGCTCCATTAAAGATCATGTTCCCTCCATTCTTCCTTTTCCATGATCTATCTTCACAAAGGATGAGATGCTCGATTTTTTACCTTTGTCACTTGATTGCATAACCTCCCTTCAAGAGCTACCTTCATTTTCCCATGTAATATAATAAGTATTCATAATATTATAGATATTAATTGATATTAGATTATGGTTATATTACATATTCTATATTATTATATTTTATTTTCATAATATATATTATTAATAAATATATATTGTATGATATTTATTATTTATGTACAAAAATTTAAACTTTTTATTATTATTTTTAACTTTTATCTTGTAATTTTAAATTAGTTTAGTTTACATGGTAGTGTGATGTGGCATGTGTAGCTTTGAAGTGGCACACATGGCTTATTATTTTATAATTTTCTTAGGAGGCCCATTTTTGGAGCAAATTTACTCTAATGGGGATTGAATATCAGTATGGGAAATGCAGAGATAAAGTCTAATGGGCATAGAGAAGAAAAAAAAGAAAATATAGAGCTAATAAAGACAATGATAATATTGAAGAGAGAAGTGATGAGCTACATAGTAGACAGTGAGAGGATTATAAGAGCTTAGGAGGATCATAATCACATTAACACTCAAATGCTACGAAATCTAAATAATTTGTAGAGGAAAATTCATAAAGAGTCTAGCATAAGACATGCAACTAGTGTAGGACATGTAGTATACCACAAGTCTCATGAAAGGAGGGATGATTAAAGAGGGTCTAGGCACTCACAAAGTTACTATAAGCATTATCATTCATCGATAAATTCAACTATAAGATCCCATGCATTCTTAGAGTCGGAGTGTAGTCCAAGTTTATCCCCTATCAAGTATCAAAAGAAGAAGGTCTAAGTTTGATTTTTGCAAGGAGAGATTGGGAAGCTCAAGCCACCTACATTTAATGGAGAGTATAGGAAAGGTGAAGATGTTGAAGCATGATTTTTGGGAATGAGAAAGAGTTTTTAGTTGCACAACTACTCATCAAATCTTGAAGAAAGAATTGACATTTATCATCTAAGGGGAAAGCTTCCATGTGGCGGGACTAGCTAAAGAAGGTCAAGCATTTGGATGAGAAGAAAGTTTCTTGAAATAAATTCAAGAATTACTTCCAATAACAGTACTTGTTAGAGAATTATTATGACAAGAAAATGTAAGAATTCTTTGAGCTTAAGCTTTGAAGCATGACTATGGAAGAATTGAAAATATATGTTTACTGATTTTGAGGTATGTGAGTTTCAACAAGGATGAGAAGTTGAAGATTCATAGGTTTCTGAGTGCACTTCCCTCATTTTATAGTGATACAATTCAATTTGATGAGCCTGAGACCCTAGAAGAGTCCATAAGAAAAGCTAAGTATTTGTATGAGTAGAAAAAGGGAAGGTAAACTTTACAAAATGATTAGGATGATAAGAAGAAAGGAAATATGGAACAAAGGAGGAAGGGATTAAAGCCAACAATATTTAGGAACGACCTTCAAGCATACCAATAAGGGAATCCAACACAAAGTGAGCCAAAGATGCCATATTATTTTGGGAAAAGACCAAGACAACAACCCATTAAGTATTGGGGCTATGAAAGAGATCATGTGTACAAGGATTGTCCTCACAAGGGAGAGAAATAGAGGATTATTCACAACATTTAGGAGGATGATATAGTGTAAGACGTGGGCATAAACATGGTAAGGATCTATGCAACCTTGGGCGACAAACAAGAATAATATCAATCTCACATGATTGAAGTAGAAGGTAAGATTGATAATCAACCCATAGCCATTTTAATTGATTATGGAACTAGCCATAGTTATCTAGATCCTAAATTGGTTAGGACATTCAAATTGAAGAGATACAAACATGAGAATTCTTGGTTGGCTCAACTAGCCATTGGAGACAAGAGAAAAATCAATGAACTAGTCAAGGATTTTCCATTGATCATGGATACACTATATCTCTTGGATATTATGATTGCTTAATTGGTATGAATTGGTTGGAAAAGTAGCATGCTATACGAGATTGCCATAACGAGGATTTTACATGCATTGATGAGGAAGGGAACTTGAGAACAATTCAAGGTGTTCCAAGATCCATATCCATTAGAGAAGTTTCAGCCATGTAGGTGAAAAAGAGATACATGAAAGGGTGCCAAATTTATGCAGCCCGTATGGAAGAGACATACAAGGACAAAGTGCCAAGTATTGAACACTATGCAGTCCTAAAGGAGTATGAAGATGTGTTTGGGGAGATACCGAGTTTGCCACCAAAGAGAGGCATTGATTTCTCTATTGATTTGATGCTTGGGGTTTCCCCAGTGTCCAAGACTCCCTAAATAATGAGCACACTATAGATGAAAGAGTTACAACAATAGCTAGAAGAAATATTGAAGAAGGTCTAAATACGTACAAGTGTCTCACCTTCGGGTGCCCTAATACTTTTTTTCAAGAAGAAGGATGGAACCTTGTAACATCCCGCTCTTGCGAGCACATGTTATTGACTTATTCTTTGAGGACACTTGCGTGCAAGTGATACGGTTTTAGTATATGGACTTTTTTTCACTTATGGATTCTTGTGATGATGTTGATGGATTATGATGTTATGTTATTTGATATCTTTGTATTGATAGATGTTATTGATGATTTTCCCATGAGTGTACAGGACACTTGACAAATTAAGGATGACACTGGCATCAGTGGACCTCCTTGGACTCTGTATCGAGTCAGGGAGTGGATTGTATTGGTTTGGGTATTTTTATTTATTCATATGTGACATATGATCAGGTATATTATGGTGTTGTTTATGGATCATTGACAATGTTTCGTTGATGGATGCAGGCCGACGATTGCTTGCTAATCAGACTCACATAAGGAGTAAAGGGGCCATGCACAAAAACCAGATATTGAGGGAGAGGTGTGGCAGTAGCCCTGTCAAATCCTACTAGCACTCTCGTCATGGCTCGAATTGTAGGTTAACGATTACCTTGTTTGAGAGATCCACGATGTCGTGAGGGAAGACTGAGATATTCACTCACGAAGATTCTAAGGGGCGTGCAATAAGGCAGGGTCCTTATTCCTTAGAGGCCCTTAGTCTCTCACAAGGTCGCCTGAATGGACTATTGACTCCAAGGTTTGGAAAACTACCAAAACCAATCAAGGACGACTGGCACCCTTGGAGAACGAAGTGTGTCTTGAAGGGCACGCCGCGTAATTAAAATTTGAATCAAAGGCGAGTGGCACCCTTGAAGCACAGAGTGCGTCTTGAAGGGAAAATCGCGGTATAAAAAAAAATAAGTCAATGAATCTAGGTGGCATAGAAAACTTGAGCGAATGTGAAACCTTAAAATCTTGAGCGCTTGCCGAATTAATCAATTGATTAATTAGTCAACTAAAGAATGAATTTATTAAGAATAATCCCTAAGGGTCTAGGCGTTTGCAAATAAATATTTAACTAAGTTTAAGTCTAAGTGAGTGAGAAGACTAAAAACTAAAATTTTAAATTAATTGATGAGGGGATGAATTAAATCAAATTAAGAATCAATGATAATAAAAATAAATCCCAAGGAGTGATTAATACACTTGTGCAAGTAAATAATAAATTAGAATTTAATTGAGAATGGAATAAAGCATAAAGATGTGTAATCATAGAAAGGTATATAGTTTAGTATAACTAAAGAACTTTCCTAATTTAAACACAACTCAGTTTTAGAAAGGCGTTAGTCATTAAAAGGGAAATAAAGGGAATAAAGGGACAACTATGAGTGATTTTAGGAGCACTTTAAGGATGGGTGAGGGAAAATGACATTTAATTTAATTGAATTGTGGATTTATTAATGCAACTAAGGGAACACGTGACAAGTGTATGGGGGAAATAATTCCTAATTAAATTATAAAAAAAAATGAATTAAATTTGCAAATGGAAAGTTGTCACTAAGAAAAATTCTATAAAAGAAATGGTTGAGAGGAGGAATATGGAATGACCGGTATGAGTAAGGTTATGCTGTAGAAATTATGATTGGTTTTACTTGTGAGAGTTGGGATACCTGACTCAAGTGAGAGAGTGGTAGCTCTACCTTGTGAGGCAAGCTGGGAGCTAGAGTATTCTGGTTGTATTTGTGCGTGCCCCCTTTGCGGCTCGGGGGGCTAAGGGGGAAGAAGAGTACCCCTAGCATTCGATGGGAGGTACTGGTGAAGTCTCGACGGTTAGCAAGCAGGCGAAGGAAACAAACACCAATCGCCAAGTATTGTCATCAAGCCCATCATCGTCGGATACAGTATTTTATTTAATTTGTAACTGCAATGGATTTAAATTTTGTATAATCGAGTTTGTTAATTGCATAAAATGTGTGAAATGGAAGATCAACATCGAAATTTCTCTCCTGGGATATGATACTATAACAATTTTGTTGGTTTATAATATATGTATGTCGAATGCTATACTATAGCGATAGATCCAGATGCTCCTCTCTGGACATCAATCGAAAATTTACTAGTGTGTTAACTCTGCGCAGAAAAATAAAACACCGTACCCACCTCCCTGAAATAGTATTGCATGAACCATTTGTTGCTTACATTGATTATCTGCACCCCTTGTTGTCACCTAAACTGCACATTACCTTGATATTTATTTGAATACCTTGCAACCCATATGAAATTGATGACATGCATGGCATGCAATTTGTGTTTGAGTTTAATTGTTGAGTGATTATCTTACTAACTTAGACATGCTCAGAGTGCAAGTTATTTTGGTCACCACCTTGATTGGCACCCCAATAAGTTAATTTATACTCCTTCATATCTTGGGGTTTGTAAATCTCAACTTTCTGACCTTTCAACCTTCCTTTGCTTTTTCCTGGAGCTGACATTCCATTGACGCGTGTCCCTTTTGGATCGACGGTCACAATCCCTTAGGATATTCGGGGTTCGGAATTCTCAAGTCTCATTTGGAAAATCTTGAAGTGAGATTTCTTCGAAATCTCAGATCAGCTGACATGTTTACCCCTTGACGATCAACGGTCGGGATTTGTCTTTGGTGATTTTCACGTTCTCCCCATTCACAAACTTCCGAAGTTGTGGATCTCACGTCACCTATCCTCCTCAATGATGGACGACCCCAAATCACTTCGGGACTTCGACATTCGGGATTTTTGAACCTTGGGAAAGTGTTGGTGGTAAAACTCTAGAAGTAAAACTCCCATAGTGACGTCATTTACTTACGTCACTTGATGATGTGTCATAAACCTAGTAGCTACCACGTGTCCCTCGGATTTGTGAGTTGCAGGTACCTGAAATGTCGAATCAACTTGACACTTTTCATTGTCTGATTGTGGCATGTGTCCCCCCTGACATGGTCTACCACATGTCCTTGCTGACGTGGTATGCCACATGTCCTCTCGAATTAGATGGTTGAGGCTTACTTCAGGTCTTTACCCAGAGTCCACATGATTATGCCACATCTTTTCTGGATTAGACGACCCAGATTCACTTTGGACGATATGATGCTTCAGATCTTCTTCGGATGATCTGACATCTGAGATTTATTTCGGATGATCTGATGGTCGACAATTTATTTCGGATCTCCGACTCTCCGGGCTTTGGGTATTTCAATTCTCAAACTGACGCTCTGGATCAGACGACCCAGATTAACTTTGGATGATATGACGCCTGAGATCTTCTTCAGACAATCTAACAGCTGCGATCTTCTTTAGATGATTCGACGATCGAGAATGTATTTCGGCTCTTCGAATCTCCGGGCTTCGGGTTTTTCAAATCTCAAACTGAAAAATTTGAAGTGATATTTTTCCAGAGCTTAACCTCCTCGCATCTTTATACCTAAACTAAATGTTGTTCATCGATCATGATCCTAGATCAATGGCTCGATCTTTATGCAATGTAGATATTCTATCTTATCCTTTCCTTCCACTTAGAATGATCCAATGACTGATGAAAATTCGCATAAATGAGATCTCATATCTTTTACCTCGAAAATGATTCGATGGTTGACGAGAATTGGGGTTTGATCCGACGGCTAACGGGAATTCGTGTTTGATTCAACGGTTGTTGGTCATCTGGATCGTTGGTCCAACGACCATTGTCGCTCTCTCTCCTAAGCTTCTGATCTCTCCGACTTAGAAGGTACACCAAGTGTTCAAGGGTCTCGACCTTTGCTCCTTCTGGGAGTCCTGGTGACTTTGGGTCTCGTCTGCGTTTCTAAAAAACACTATCTCTCTTGAGATTTGGCAATGAAGTTAACCTCAGCCCCGGCGCACACTTGTGCTCTGTGTGAAACTATGTGTTATTCCTCCTGATCTTGATTCCTTCTGCAAACTCATGGATTCTAAGGAATCTTGTGCACACTCCTTGTTGCCTTCATGATAACCTATGGCTATATGGAAACTCCAACTCTCTGCCCTATGCTCGTCCTCCTGAGCTTGTAGAAAACAATTTCTCATGGTCTCGTCATTCCTGATGCTATCATTATTGCTTTCCTGTTTTTCGTCATTGCTACCAATATGCCATCATCATTGTTGTTCTTGCCATCAATGAAAAGCACACTCTTCCTGTAAATGTGCCAACAATCTCCCTCTTTGGCATTGATGGAAACCCTGAAGGACTACACTGTTCTACTTAGAACTCCAACTGTAGCATCCAGAACACACCTTTTCTCCCCCTTTGACATCAATGTCAAAGAAAACATGCTCCCCCTGAGATGTTGCAGTACTTTTCGGAGGTATCAGATATTCAACTAACACAAACTCCCCTTGACAGGATGGACTCTCTTAGGTGAGAGAAGGGATGATACCCAACTTATGACAGAGATATTCAAATGGTGTCTTGGCTAGGTTTTTAAGAAAGATGTCTGCAATTTGTTCTGTGGTTGGAATGTAATGAGCCTGAACAATCTTATTGGTGACCTGATCTCTCAGAAAATAGTATTTTATGGGGATGATCTTGGTCTTGGAATGAAATATTGGATTCTTGGACCTGTTCATCTTTAGCTTCAACTGTGTCCTCTGTAGTAGGCTCAATATTGCTCACCTCTCTTACTGGCACTCCTTCATCAACATTTAGATCAATGCAATCAACTAATTTATACAATCTTTTATTAAAACATCTATATCATTTACCATTGGTAGCATATCCTATAAGAAGATGATTTCATTAGCCCTGTCATCATACTCGCCCCTCAACTACTCCATTTTGTTGTGGAGTTCCTGGGATTGTGTATTCTCTCCTGATCCCATGTTTATCACATAATTCCTTGAAATCACTTGACATAAATTATCCTCCCCTGTCTGATCTTACTTCCTTTAACCTATTTCCTGTTTGATTCTAAATTAAAGTTTTAAATATTTTAAATTTCTCAAATGCTTCAGTTTTTCCTTTGAGACAAGAAACCCAAGTGAGTCTGGAGTAATCATCAATGATCAACATGAAATAGTTTTCCTTCCCTATGCCTTCCTTTTTTGATGGTCCACATAAATCCATATGAACTAATTGGAGTAGTTTCTTTCTTGAAGTAGAGCTCTTTGGATTTAAACCGTGTCATGGTTAGCTTTCCTACTTGGCAGGGTTTACACACAGAATCTTGTGGCTTTGATAATTTTGGAAGATCTTTTACTGCCTCAAGATTTTTGAGCTTGTTTAAGTGGTCAAAGTTTAGATGTCCAAATCTCCTATGCCATAACCAACTTTCATCATGTTTTCTTAGATGACACTCTTCTCCATCTTCTTTCAACACAGATGCATTATCATTTGTCCTTACACCTTTAGCCACCACTTGTCTTGAGTTTACATTCTTTAGCTTACAATCTTTGGAAGTGAACACCTCGTCACAACCTATGTCACACATTTGACTTACACTGATCAAATTATAATTCAGACCATCTACAAGCAGAACATCTTGGGCATCTCCTTTGCCATTACTCAAACTCACCATCTCTTTACCCTTGATTTTACTTGGTTCATCATTTCCAAAGGTCACATTTCCTGTTTTTCTTTTACTTATAGACATAAGCTTATCCTTGTCTCTAGTCATGTGCTTGGAACATCCACTGTCTATATTCCAGGGGTCTTTTTGTTTTTGAGCTGAAAGTACTAGACCACATTTTTCACTCTCTTTCTTTTTGCATGTGCTAGAATTTATAGCTAAGAGATTTATCCTTGGATCTGCTTTGTAATTCTTCATATGGCAGTTTGCAACTTTGTGGCCGAAGTTATGATAGTTATAACATTCGTGTTCATCGTTCAATAGGTCAAAGAGATTGGTGCAACGTTTTCTCTCATTGGCTGTTTAGTTCTATGTTTCAAAGATTGTTTATTTCTTAACCTCCTCAGTTGCATGTCTCTAAAATTAATTTGACAATTTGCAATCTTATGACCAAAATTAGAGCAGTAAAAATAGTAACCATGGAAGAAATTTTGGTACCTGAAGGATGGCCTTGTTCTTGGCATTTGTTGCTCCATCTTTTGATATCTTTGTTTTTTATCAGGGATCATCTTGTCTTTATTAGCTTTTGGTGACAGAGTAATCACATGATCTAATTGTCTGTTGACTTGGAACTTGATCATATTTACCTGTTCTTTGCTTTCTAGTTGTTTGTTGCTTGAACCACTTACATAACCTAAACCAGTCTTCAATAAAGGAGATCTCTGTTTTCTCATAATGTCGTTTAGTTTTGCTGAGGCTTTAATGCTTGGAAGATTTTGGAGATACAATGCTTTGAACTTCTCCATCTCTTTTCTGGTTTTTACTACCTCTTCTTCCAAGGCTTCACAACTTGCCTTCTTCTCTAATAACTGTTGTTTCCGAGTGTCTATTTTCTTTGCCTCTTCTATCTCCACTTTTAGCAGGGCAACGTCTTCATCAGGTTTTTTACCATCCTTTTCAAACTGCATCAACAATTGTTTTTGTTTTCTCTTCTTAAGTCCAAGTCTATCAATCTCTTCTAAAGCACTGATTAGTTCACCTTCCATATCAACCACAACTTCTTCATCATTAACATCACTTCCTGTACTTTCATTATCATAATCCTCTTTGGCCATAAGCATAAATTCATTAACCTAGTCTTCAAAAGAAGAGTCACTATCTGTGTCTCCTGAAGAGTCATCATTGTTTACACATAAACTTTTATTTTTATCAAATCTCTTGGATTTGTACTTATCTTCACCTTCAAAGTTATGGTCCTTCTTCTTGTGTGGACACTTAGATGCAAAGTGACCTATCTTCATTTCATATGAAGTCAACGTTCCTAGAATTTGATCAAAAGGTATAACTTTTAGAACATTAAGTTCTTCTATAGCAGAGAACTTTGGGTTGAACCTATCTGATAGAGATCTCAAAATTTTCTGAACTAAAGAGGCCTACTCATTTTTTTCACCAAGCCCTTTCATTGCATTTACTAGTTTTTCAATTCTCAGAAAGTTCTTCTCAACAGTTTCATCCTCTTTCATCTTTAGTTGTTCAAACTGTAATTTGTAGGTTTGATTCTTGGCATCCATTACCTTCTCATTACCTTCATAACTGTTAATGAGTTTGTCCCACATTTCTTTG
>CBVK0101998796.1:0-11006 GCA_900067695.1 Picea abies
ACAATTATGCCTATTTTCAACTCATTACAGAACACTCAATGATGATAACAATAATGCAAGGAAGTAAGCAATAAAATATTCAACATCAATCACACACATGAAATATACAGAGACATATATTCCTGAGGAAACCCATAAAGGGAGAAATGATAAGTAGTCTTTATTTTCTGTACATTATCATTCTTATGAGCACCAATTCCTTTCGAGGCTATCACCTTTGTTTTACAAGCAACAACTTGTTGAGAGCACCAACTCTCTGGTTTCTCTAGCACCCACTAGAAGGAAGCACCAACTCCCTAGTTTCTCTAACACCCACTAGAAGGAAGCACCAACTCCCTTTGTGTTCCAGCACCAACTGGATGGAAGCACCAACTTCCAGTCACACAGGCACCAACCTGTACAAGTTGCAACTTGCTGAGAGCACCAACTCTTTGGATTCTCTAGCACCCACTAGAAGGAAGCACCAACTCCCTTTGTTGAAGCACCCACTTGAAACTCTGAGGACAACATTCCTCCCTAACACCACCCTACCACCCTGATTATAAATATTTGTTACTGAAATTTATACAGTGATACATTATTTAACAATGGCTTAACAATCTTATCATTATTCTGCTACGATGCTCTGCTCTACCTGCATCAGTGTCTTCCTGGTCGCATCTTATTGCACTTTCTGTTCTTCTTCTCTGTCTTTGCATGGGAAACTAGGCTTTCTCTTCCTTTCTCATATATCTATCTTTTCCTTCTGTGCACCATTTCCATTCTATGTGATATGCCTCTTCTGTGCGCTTCAGCTGCTGCGCACAACATGCTTCTAGCTGCATGAATAACTATCAAAAGAAGCAACAATCTCTTCTCTGTTCTTCATATATTTATCATGCCAAGTCCTCTGCCAGATCATACACTCAACTCTCTGTCCTCTCTGGCAATTATGTTGAGTCTGTTCTTCATCAGTGGTTGTTATCCTGATATTCTTTGTCTTCTCTAGCAGTTATAGTCTTCGACACTTTTCCATTTGTCAATTGTCTCTATGATGAGTCTTCATTCCACTGGTAGTTACCTCAAGACTCTTCAGCTCCTCTGGTGATCACCCTAAAGCTCTTCGAATTCTCTGGCAGATACAATCACTCCATTCTGTCAGTTAAAGAGAGAACCTTTGCGCGTTCATCACTTTAGCGCCTTTTCCCTTCCTGAGAAAACTTCACTGTGGGCGCTAGATTTTCTTGCTAAGCCCCTTCCTTTCACGGGACCACCAACAGTGACCATGTGACTGCGGGCACGAGCTCTCTTCTCGTTAGCCCCCTGTTGCATGTGACCTCGGGCTATGAAATTCAGGTGACCAGGTGATTGTGATGGGACCGTCGATATTACGATCTTGACAGTGCTGCTGAGCGAACCGTTTAGATTTGTTCTTTCACGATCTACGGATCAAATATAGCCTTCCTAAATCAATGGTTGTGATTTACTTCATGATTCGGGCTTCGGGAGTTTCGATTCTCAAACTCTTCTTGCTCCTGGAGCATTTTACCCAGAGTCCATGATCCAACGACGCGTGTCTCTTTTGTATTGAGGGTCACAATCCCTTTGGGTATTCGGGGTTCGAAAATCTCAACTTTCTGACCTTTCAACCTTCCTTTGCTTTTTCCTAGAGCTAACAATCCACTGACGCGTGTCCCTTTTGGATCGATGGTAACAATCCCTTCGGGTATTTGGGGTTCGGAATTCTCAAGTCTCAACTGGAAAATATTGAAGTGAGATTTCTATGAAATCTCATATCAGCTGACACATACTCCCCTTGACGATCAACGGTCGAGATTTGTCTTCGGTGATTTTCACATTCTCCACATCCACAAACTTCCAAAGTTGTGGATCTTGCACCACCAATCCTCCTCGACGATGGACGACCACAAATCACTTTGGGACTTCGGGATTCGGGATTTCGGAACCTTGGGCAAGTGCTGGTGGTAAAACTCCCAGAGTGACATCACTTAATTATGTCACTTGATGACGTGTCATAGTCCTAGTAGCTACCATGTGTCACTCAGATTTGTGATTTGTAGGTACCTGAAATGCCAAATCAACTTGACACTTATCATTTTCTGATTGCGCCACGTGTCCTCGTTGACGTGGTCTGTCACATGTCCTTGCTGACGTGGCCCGTCACATGTCCTCTCGAATCAAACAGTTGAGGATTACTTCGGGTCTTTACCCAAAGTCCACAGGATTATGCCACGTCTTTTATGGATCAGATGGCCCAGATTCACTTTAGATGATATGACGCTTGAGATCTTATTCGGACGATCTGATGTCTGAGATTTATTTCGGATGATCTGACGGTCGACAATTTATTTCGGATCTCCGGCGCTCTGGGCTTTGGATATTTCATTTTTCAAACTGACTCTCTAGATCATACGACCTAGATTAACTTCAAACGATCTGATTCTTGAGATATTCTTCAGACGAACTGACGACTGCGATCTTCTCAGATGATCCGATGGTCGAGAATGTATTTTGGCTCTCAGGCTCTCCAAGCTTCAGGTTTTTCAAATCTCAAACTGAAAAATATGAAGTGAGATTTTTTCAGAGCTTAACCTCCTCAGATATTTATACCTGAACTAAATGTTGTTCGTCAATCATGATCCTAGATCGATGGCTCGATCAGTATGTGATGCAACTCTTCTAGCTTATCCTATCCTTCCACTTAGAATGATCCAAAGGCCGATGGAAATTCGCATAAATGAGATCTCAGATCTTTTACGTCGCTTATCCTATCCTTCCACTCAAAAGTGATCTGACAGATGACGGGAATTCGGGTTTGATCTGACGGCTGGAGATTATTCGGATAATCAAATTCTCAACCCTTTAGCCTCGCTTATCCTATCCTTCCACTTTAAAATGATCCGACAGCTGACGGGAATTCCGGTTTGATCCGACGGTTGTTGATCATCTGGATTGTTGGTTCAACAACCACTGTCACTCTCTCTCCTGAGCTTCTGATCTCTCTAAATTAGAAGGTTTTCTAAGTGTTCAAGGGTCTCGCCCTTTTCTCCTTCTATGAGTCCTGATGACTTTGGGTCTCATCTGTGTTTCTGAAAAACACTATCTCTCCTGAGATTTGGCAATGAAGTTAACCTCAGCCCTGGCGCACACTTGCGCAACTCTGTGATATTCCTCCTGAGCTTGATTCCTTCTGCAAACTCATAGATTCTAAGGAATCCTGCGCACGCTCCTTGCTTCCATCATGATAACCTGTAGCTAGATGGAAACTCCAACTCTCTTCCCTGTGCTCATTCTCCTGATCTTGTAGACAACAATTTCTCATGGTCTCATCATTCCTGATGCTATCATTTCTGCTTTCATATTTGCAGTCATTGCTGCCAATATTCCATCATTGTTGTTGTTCTTGCCATCAATGACAAGCACACTCTGCCTGTAAACGTGCCAACATTGTTATTATGTGTTAAACATCTTTTAATAATATGTATTCATTTCGTTCTGCTCATAAAATCCAGATCAATGGTATCAAGGAGGTATGCTCCTTGTCCTTCTTAATGCATGTCCCCAACAAGGTCAAGGTAAAAAGAATTGGGTCTCAAGCTTGTTTCTCTTGAGGAAAAAATCTCTCACACGCCCAAGTGACCTCTCATGGTGGGAGAAAAGAAAGACGACATGACATGATATCCTTTCAAAATGTTTCTTAAGGAATCCCTCACGCAACAGAGGAACGAGATGATGGATAGTTTTGCGCAAATCCTTCAGCGACTACCAACAGGTGACACATCTTCCTCGAGTGGAGGCGCCACCCCCTTCAAGGTACAAATCAAATTTGATATTACAATATTTGAAGTTCAAATAGACACACATGTTGTAGACAAGTGGTTGAATCTACTAGAAGGGTATTTTTTTGTCCATAACTTTTCAAATAGAGAAAAAATTACTTTTGCGCTCCTCAAAGTCGTTCCCCATGTCAAATATTGGTGGGAAACTTTCTTTGAGAAAAGGGAAACAGAGGAACCCTCATTATTTACAGTCGTTGCCACCTGGGAATCCTTCAGGGATGTTATTAAGGAACAATACTACCTTGTCAAAAGTTATGACAACTTTTATACCAATTGGACCACACTGTGGAAAGAAAGAGACCAAGCAGTGCCATATTTCACAAATATCTTCCATACCTTGCGCACCAAGTTGGGTATGAAATATTCAGAGATACATCTAGTGCTCAAGTATCGCAGTGCTCTGGATAGATACATCCAAACCAAACTAGATTTTATGGACATCTTGTCCTTGGGCATGGCCTATCGATATTTTGTCAAAATTGAGCAGAAGCTCAAACAAAAGACGCGAAAATTTGGGCCTGGCAACCCCTTGCAGCAAAAACCAGGAAAGGGCAGCCCCAACCTACAAAACAAAGATAAAATCAAATATGGGAAATATCAAGACAACCGGTCCAAGCCGCAAGAAAATAAAGACATTATAAAGAAAAATAAGGATACCAGGAAGTGGTGCAACTTCCATAAGAGCCCTTGGAATAACACTGTTGATTATCATAACCAAAAAGGGGAAGAATGATCATTGACACAGAACCCAGTTCCACCGTTGCTACCACCAAGCTCCATCCTGGTGAACTAGAGGAGCTTGAATAAGGTGAGCGCCTTTTCCATTTGCAGATGTGGATAAAAGGCACCCTGTTGCACTTCATCGTTGATAGCAGTAGCTAGAAGAAACTCATCTCAGTAGAGTTCTTCAAGTGGTTGGCCTTGTCAACAACCCTCAACCCACAACCCTACACTATTTTATGTCTCTGCCAAGGAAGTGATCTTCACGTCATCCAACTGTGTTAATTGTCGTACGACATCAAGCCCTTCAAAGATGACGTATTATGTGAAGTTTCTCCTCTCAAATTTTGTAATGTTATTTTGGGCCAACCTTAGTGTTATTATTACTTTGAACATGAAATTGTATAGGATACCCGAGGTAGTCCCTCCTATTGCTATTTCCTTGATCTTTTCTAAGCAATGCAGGAAGGTCATCTCTCAGGACTAGAAATTTGTCTTCTTCGTGATTCTCTCTCAGAGTAAGTGAAAGATCAAAGCCACATCCAACACCTTCACAGTCTATCTCTCCACACAACAGATCAAGTGGATAAGGATGTGGAAGAATAATCATATATCTTTTCCTCTCCTATTGGGGTTCCTCTGCACTGTCAGGTCAAGCATCCCATCGATATGACCCCAGGCGCATTGCTACCCAATGGGTCGGTCTACCGTCGCTCACTGTTAGAAAATGAGGAGATCAAGAGGTATATCTAAGAACTTATCCATAAGGGTCACATATGTCCCATCTTATTGCCTTGTGGGATCCCAACCATACCAGTGTATAAGAAAGATGGGACCTAGTGACTCTACATTGATTACAGTTTCTTGAATAAAATCACAGTTTGGAACTAGTACCCGATTCCCCGAATCGACGAACTCCTTGATCAAATCACAAGGGAAAAATATGTCAATAATATTGATTCAAAGTTTGGCTACCACTAGGTCCCAATAGAAAAGAAAGATGTATGGAAGACCGCCTTCAATCCAAAAGAAGGTGTTTTTGAATGGTTGGTCATGCCCTTTGTTTTGACAAATGATCTAGCCACTTTTATGAGGATGATGGATGATATCCTGTGACCTTTCACCAATACTTTTGTAGTGGTGTATCTAGATTACATCCTCATCTACAACAATACTTGAGCAGAAGACTTGCAACATATTCAGCAGGTTCTGCACACCCTGCGACAACACAAACTATATGAAAACTTGGAAAAATGATCCTTTAGCATGGACAAGGTCCATTACTTATGCTAGATAATTGATCAACATGGTGTGCATGTGGATCTAGCCAAGATCCAGGTCATCTGTGACTAGCCAACACCAACCACACTCACTAGGCTTGAGAGCTTCTTGGGCTTCCCCCATTTCTATCGCAGGTTCGTGTTGGGATTCTCTCATATCGCATGGGCCCTCGACCAAGTAACCAAGGATGGAAGTAAGGACAAATTTTTGTGGGGCCTGTCCCAATAATAAGCCTTGGATGAATTAAAGCAGTGTTTGTGCTCATCCCCGGTACTTTCATTATTGGACCTGCAACATCCCTTTGAGATCAAGACATATGATTCAGACTATGCTATGGGCATCGTTCTCACTCAACATGGAAACCCCGTGGTGTATCATAGTGAGACACTATCAAATGTTGTCTGTAAGTACCCTACTTACGAAAAAGAAATGTACTCCATTGTGCAAGCATGTCGCCAGTGGAGACATTGTTTCTGGGGAAGGAGACGGTCATCCACACTGATCACAAGCCACTACAGTTCATGAAAACCCAAGAAAAATTGCATAATGACCACCATCAGAAGTGGTCCACATACTTACAACAGTTCCACCTCAACATCAAGTATAAAATAGGAAGTACCAACTGAGTTGTTAATTGCCTCATCCGACCTCCAGTTGTGGCACTCACCATAGTGCTATACTCTTGTGATCATGAGACCTCTAGATGGCTCCACCTCTATGAGACAGACCCTGACTTCTCCACCAACTACCAAATGTTGGGAGAAAAATTGGTTGTTTCTAATTTCCATCTTCAGGATGGGTTGTTGTGTCGTCTAGGCCATCTATGCATTCCATCAAGTGAGCACATGAAGATTATTTTGGAAGCTCACTACAGTTGGGTGGCAAGACACTTTGGCATCGAAAAGAAAGTGGTAATGTTGCATAAACATTTCTACTAGTAAAAAATTTAGCATGATTTCAGCAAGTATATTAGGTCCTGCACCGCCTCCGCTATTGCCAAACTGACCAATAAGAAATGATTCTTGTACACCCCTCTTCCTACTCCTGACAAGCCATGTGAATCCATCTCAATGGACTGCATGTTGGGCCTCCCATCCACCAAGAGGGGAAATGACTATGTTTTTGTGGTTGTTGATCTCTTTTCCAAGATGGCGATTATGGCTGCCTGGAAGAAGAACATCACTACAGAGGCCACTGCCAAGATATTCTTCAAATGTGTCTAGGTACACTTTGGGATCCCACGAACCATTATCTCAGATCGGGACAGTCATTTCCTCAACACATTCTGGTTGATCCTCTGGTCACTGCTAGATACCAAGCTCACCAAATCCACTTCCTTCCACCCCCAGACAGATGGCCAAACTGAGGTCGTCAATCGGATGATCATACATATCCTATGCATGTACAATTCCAACCACCCCTGCACATGGGATGAGAGTCTTCCCTATGTCCAACATAGCTACAACTAAGCCCTGCATAGCTCAATTGGCCACAAACCCTTTCAGGTGGGATTGGGATTCCAACCATTGGGCCCCATTGATGTTGCACTACCCTTGCAAACCACCTCAACTGACTCATCCCCTGCTCCACTAGAATATGAAAAATCCACCCAATTCATTGAGTGGATCCATCACATCCACCAATAGGTTCAAGATAATTTATAGAAGTCCAATGCCAAGTACAATCAATGCCATGATCAACATCGGGTGCCACATAAGTTTTGGGTGGGTGACAAAGTTTGGTTACGCTTGTAGAAAGAACGCCTTACAGGGCCCCATCATAAGCTTCACTCACTTTGTTATGGGCCATACACCATCACCAAGGTTGTGGGTGACAATTATTTTGTGCTCAACATTCCTCATTTCCTTGGCATGCACCCAGTCTTCAATGTGGCTCTCCTTCGACCATATTTCCCATCGTTATTGGACACCTCGGAGATAGAAGAGAAATTGACACAAACATAACTCAACCATGATTGCATGCAACAATAATCCAATGATAATATTGTGGACACACAAATCAAGTGCACCAGACAACAAAGGGTCCAAATTTATAGAGTTGTCAAAGTAGGGCAACTCCTGCACCAAGGCAAGGGGCTCACCCGGGGCCAAATTCAACGTAATTTTCTTCATCTGATTGGGGAAATCAATGCAATGGAGACCATTTATTCCTAAGAGGTAAGTATTGATCCATATGGATTCCAGTGGCCTCCCACCTATTCAAACTGGTTCATTTTGGCAGTTTTTTCCCTAGTTTTTGGGTCCCTAACTTGCGGGGTCATTTTGAGGCCCTAAACAGTGTTTTTAGGGCTCTCCACAGTTCAAAATATCCTTCAATAAATAATAGGAAAATGTGTATTCCTCAGATACACCTTTCCAATGGGGTATCATGCACCTAAAATGAAGATCATATGAAAAAGTTACGACCACGAGAAGTTGATGTACTAACTTACCCAAATGAAGCCAACATGACTTTTGGCGCTTCATCTCCTAGGGTTAGGTTTTTGGATGTCTAGGGTTTTTGACATTACTATTTATTGTAAAAATTCCTTTAGAGCCTCATTGTAAGGATTCTCTTATGAATGAGCGCAGTTGTCACATCTCTTCTCAAAGATAAGTGACCACCATTCCAACAAGCTTGTTTTCCACTGCATTTTATAGTTTCATCTTATTTCCTTATTGAATAGAAAACCAGTTTTATTGTATCTCTATTATTCTATGTTAAGAATATTTTAATAATCTGTATAAATTTTGTTCTTCTCATAAAATACGGATCAATGCAAGAGATGAATTAGGGATACCAACTTAGTTTAAACTTTGTCCAAGCTGAGAATGAAGGAGTTGAATCTGAAATCCCTCCCGATATGGGGGGTAATCTCATGATACAAAGGTTGATGGTGATTTCTGAAAATGAGAAAAGGCGGAGTAGAAGAAATGAATATTCTTGGCTTCAAACAAATACTTTTTGAACCATATGCATTTCCGGGGGAAAGGTATGTCAATTTATTGTTGATAGTGGTAGTTGTGAGGATATGGTTTCCAAACAGATGGTAGACAAGTTTAAATTACACTGTGAAACACATCCCCATCCATACCAAATTGCATGGTTCAAAAAAGGGAATGTATTCACCATTAATAAAATATGTTTGATCATTTTTTCCATTCGTAAGACTTATAAAGCTGAAGTCTCGTGTGATGCCATTCAAATGGATGCATGTCATGTTTTATTGTTACACATGAAAATTTCACACCTAAGTACCTCACCCTAAGTGTCGTAAGTGTCATATAAGTGTCTCATACACCTTGACACCATGGAATAAACTATGTCACAATCCTTAGTCAATGTGGAGGAGGGATATATTACATGAAGGCCAAAATACCAAGTGCACATGAATTATTATTAATATTCATGAAAAAGAAATTAATTAAGTGTGAGAATCCACCTCACATTTGGTTTCCTATTTTTTAGGGAAGGTGGAGAATCTCATGGATAGTTGAAATATTTCCTCCTTAAAATCCTTGAGAGATATTTCCTCCCTAAAGTCCTTAAGATATATTTTCTCCCTAAATATATTGGATATCCCATTTTAGTGGATCTGATGAGTGATCCTCTCTATGGTGGTTAAGCCTCCAAATCCTATATAATGAGGAATTTCCATGGAGAATAAAGGAATAGAGGAGTTTAGAGATACCAAAATTATGATCTCTTGAAGAATGGTGGATATTTGAGGTATCAAACCTATGGTATTGGGAGAAAGATTTAGGATATCAAACCTATGATTTTGGGAGCTTTGTGCAAGGGCTGGATGAGGAGGACTTCGGGAAGTTGTTGCAACTGCATCTACAATCTATAAGTATTCTTCTTGAGTTCTCATATTAATATATTGCCTGGCCTATTTCCTTCTAACCTATGTCTCTTTACATGTGTTTGTCTTATATATGGATTTTATTGGACTAATCTTATAGAGTAGAATAGGAGTTCTTTGTCTCCCTGTCCATTGCATTGCAGGTGTCAAACAATGCTAAGGAGCTCGGAGATCAAGCTCAAGTTGAAGCAGCGAGGAAAAACATCGGAATAAGGTGCATCACACTTTATTCTTTCTCTTTATCTTTATGATTAGTTAGTTAGATTCAAAGGAATGTTAGTGTCCAATGTTAGCATGTTTTATGTCTTGGTATAGCGGTCTAGAATCCAAGAGGATATTCACCTGTCCGCAGGGGAATTTTCCTACAAGCAGGGGAATTTTCCTACAAAATAAATTGGAGACTCCACTAGGGATAGACATTGATTTTTATTTCCTTGTATTTTCCCTGTGATTTTCCCACCTTTTATATCAGTTTTATTGTTTTTTCATGATCCATTACCTTTCTCCCATATTCATTATAAATTTCACCCATTTCTATGAATTCTGGGTGAGTTTTTATGAATTTATTGGCTCTGTTTTGAATTTATGGAAAGGGTATCACTCCCCTGGAGTGCATATCAGAGCTCTTATATTTGATCAGTTCCCCCCTACATTTATTTACAGAGCTCTATAGCGCTATATTCCCTTGAGTTAGGGAGTGCTAATCTCTTTCTTGGAGGTTTTCTACCTTCTTCCGCTAAGAGTTTTGCAATCTGTTTTGCAGAAGTCTTTACCCAAACTTTGTATGTTGGTTTTTGAATTTGTTTAGGTCGATATTTGGTGCTTATCACCGCCTATTGTATTTATTGGAGCTTGAAACATTTTCAAAATTGTGAAATTGCTCTTTCTCGGTGCTTTTTTTGTCGGGACAGTTTGAGTGATTTCTCTTTCTCCTTATCTTTTCTTGGATTCTTGTCTAAAATTTCTTGTGTTCCTTGAATGCTTGTTCATTGTATAATCCTTGATTGATCTCTTGTTAGAATAGGTTATCTCCCACTTTTTTTATTTTAGTTCTCATTGCTTTGAGTGCATGCTTTGTTTGAAGCCCTTTTTGCTTCATGTCTTTTGCATGTGCATCTGACTCTTTCTTTCAATTGAAAGTAGTGGAGAATTAAAGGATTTGAATTTAATTTATTTATACATTAGAATAAAACAAAGAAGATATTTTCATTCTTTCTTTTGGGTAGTGAAACTAGCTTGCATTTTAAGTAGAGAAATTGCATGGTTTTTGACATTTTTGGTGTTGAATTCTTAAAAAAATT
>CBVK0101998796.1:11121-25037 GCA_900067695.1 Picea abies
GATAAACATTTTCTCCTTCTCGTAATATAGCTTTCATCGAAGTGAAATATATGCATTCTCATTTCTTTGCATTGTTTAGATTCGGTAAAATCACCATTTAGTCCATGCCATTTTCCTCTTGAGTAAACAACAACCTTAAAATAAATCACTTATAAAAATTTATTAGATATTTTTATATTTTTTGGTAACAAACCTACATTAGCTTAGGCTATAGGGATTTGGAATAGGTGTGAAAGATAACTTTCCAAAGATATAAAAAAACATAGTATCTTGTGAAAGGGAGAGTTTAAATCCACTTGCTACATTTTTTCCTAGGAATCCATTCTAACACAAGGGTCAATCACGAGGTTGCATTAGGGCTGACAGAGTTACTCACCCTACTTTGTTGGTCTTAGTGTAGAAATTGCACGTATTATTGGGGGTCACTTGACTAGAAAATATTCTGTGGACCTTCTCGAGGTGATTTCGAGCTTAGATACACTGCCCTTGCACGTATATTGGACTGTCGACTACTTCCCCAAGAATCATTGTCATAATTGGTAAAATTATTAGCCTATCTCTTTAGGGTCTTTACACGAGGTGATTGTTCCGGGCAAAGTCTTCACGGTACCTGGAATCAACATTGACCAAACTCACTCGGGCTCCTTGGAGGGTACACCCAATATTATGTGTGGGATCTTGCACCAAGGTGTAAGTCCATTAAGAAGGTCATCAACGTAACTTTTCCACCGACTCTATCTCAGTCCCTTCTTATATTGTTCTCACACTGTTGTATTTCATCACCAACTAGTGCATTCATTGTGAGAAGGTTTTGTTTGTTTGCTTTCTTCCTATATTTTTAGCGTTTGTTGTTTATTTTCCCTAACATAATCTAGGTTGATTATATGTTTTATTGTGTCAGTTCTCAGAAATACCAATGAAGCAACCCCTGCTCCGGGGGAACATTTTGTTTTTCCTTCTTACAGAAACATTGGTCCTCCTTATATCACTACTTTGAGCCTTCCAGGTGTCACAATTGGGTTACCAATATGGTTGTTTTCCACTCCGGTAATCTCAAATGAACCTAGTAATTCAGATGTAAGCACACCACCCACGCATCAACCTCATGTCAAATTTTCACCATCTTCACTAGTTAAGTCTCCTTCCCTTTCTCCTTCTTCTCCTAGTGAAAGATCTAAAGCAAGTAGCTAGGTTGATAAGAAGAAGACGAAACAGAAAGAGAAGAATAATAAGAACCCAAAAGGGACCAAGCCTCCAACTACATCAGATGTTGGATCCAAGAAACAAGTTATTGTTAATTGTATTAGGAGTGCTGATGAGATCAATAAGACTACAATGAAGAATCTGAAACATAGATTCTCTTGCAGTCTTTGTGAGGGTGACTACTTTATGAGGGATTTCCATGGTCTTCCCAAGGTCTTAGAAATGTGGTCTTCCACATCATCGGCCCCTGCTAGACATGTTGGTGACACTGCATCAACTACTAATGTTAAGGTTGGTAAGAAGAAGACAATTGTTAAATTTTCTTTCATGTTATGCAAAGGTGATCATTACTCTCACCTTTGTCCTCATATGGACGAGGCTTCTTCTCTTTTGAAAAATATTCAACTTCCAAATGGTTATCATTAGATCTCTCCCAACCCATCATTAGTTGATGAACTGGTCAATCTGGTTCCATCCCTGGTCAGTCTGGTTGATAAGGTGGTCAATCTGGTTTCTTCCTCGATTGAACCACTAACCAAAGTAGTTGATCCAATTCTGTCATCGATCAACTCCACTCTTCATATGAAAAGTGAAACCCAAAAGATCAATTTGGTCCCTTCATCGGTTAGTCCAGTTGATCAGGCATTCAATTTGGTCACATCCTTATTTGAACCAATTGACAAAGTGGTTGATCTGTTCCCATCCTCGGTTGATCTCACTCTCCCATTATAAAGTGCAACCGAAACGGTTGATCCATTTCCATCCGTAGACCCCATTCTCCCCTTGGAGAATAAAACCCAAGTGGTCGATCTGATCTCATCATCATTCTATCCCACTCTTCCTCTAGAGAGTAAACCCGACACTGCCCACATTTTTCTTGTTGATACATAATCTACTGCGATGGGGGGAATTCCTCCTCCTACCGTCCAACCCCCTCCAAGTAATGAGGCCATCATTTTTAATTGGGGTGTGATAACTATACCTCATCTTCCCTCTCACATTCCTTTCAAGACTGAAATGAAGGATTGTGGTCAGGACATTCCTCAGATGATGATAGAGGAAGGTGTGTCTGTTAGTATTTTATCCTCTATTTCTTGGCAAGATTTGGGTTATCCTCAACTTGTACCAGTTACGCAAAATCTATTATCTTTTAACAGAAGAACCAGTCACCCTTTAGGAGTCCTTCCTTAGTTTCCTGTAACTTTACGAGGGAAAATTGTCTTTATTGATGTTATGGTAGTCCAGGACCCCTCAGATTTCTATATAATGCTTGGGTGAGATTATTTCTATGCCATGAAATCTATTGTGTCCACTTTTTTTCATGTGATATATTTCCCTCACGATGGAATAATTGTGGCTATTGATCAACTTTCATTCGTTGGTCCTGACTTGATTACCAACCCAATGAGCTCCCTAAACGGTTCTTATATGCAAACGATATCGCTCCCTCCACAAGTCAATTATGTGGCATTATCTCCCATTCCTTCAACTGCCAATGAAGATGAGCCTCTCACTATGAGATCATTCTCTTATGACTTATATCTGGTAGTTAACATAGTTATCTCTTTGGTAGGGCTATTGGAGTTTGATCTCCTTACCTCTATTGCGACCCTTGACATGTGTTCCTTCCAGGGTGTGTTTCTTCCATCGAGTGAAGATCTCTTGGAGTCCATGACCGAGATTTTTCCCATGACATGGTTTCCTTCCGGAGCATCATCTTCTTGGAGATCGCGATCAAGAACCTATGAGCATAGTTTCTCTTCTCTGTGGCAAGCTTGTAAAAAAATGAAACAAAAGCTATGAGCATAGTTTCCCTCTCTGTAGCAAGCTCGTTAAAAAATGAAACAAAGGTCACGAGCATAGTTTTCCTCTCGGTAGCAAGCTCGTTAAAAAATGAAACAAAAATCTGGGGATTGAACTTAGAGCCATGAGCATAGTTTTTCTTCTCTGTGGAAAGCTCGTTAAAAAATGAAACAAAGGTACTGAGCATAGTTCTTTCCCTATGTCAAGGTCATTAAAAAATGAATAAGTCACCTCTCATACCAAGTCAAGTATTTTCACTACATATCATAGATATTGAGTCGATTATTTATCTATATCTCATAGATGTTTAGATGAGTCTTTCATTAGGTCTCGTATTTGAACCTTCCTTTCATCCACCATTATCCTTTTTCTCCATATAGTACATAAATTAGTGACAACCTCAAAGTCAGTGAATGAATTGAAGCCTTGGGGGGGAATGAATTGAAGCTTGGGGGGGAATGTATTTTGTAGTTATGCCACTAGATTTTAAATATGGGGGTAGAGTACCAACCATCCATGGGTATCCCTACCTTTGGAAATTTTGTTTGGAATTTACAAGCATAATTTTTTTTTTTTTAAAGCTTGTGTAAAAATGAAACCAATACTGAGCTTAGTCTTTGTTCTTTATCGTTCTCATAAATATATGAGAATGTAAGGGAGTATACTAAGTATACTATACTTTTATCACTTTTTTGGACTCCTAAAGGTTATACGAAAAAGGAACCCCCTGGAGTCTCCTTTAAGCTCTTTTCGGACTCTCTAAACATGAAAAGATTGTCGAGTGATCCTTCTTCCTTTCACACTCATTAAAAGGTTTGAAAGGGAATCCTTAGAGTGGTATTTTATCTCTTTTTTGGCCTCATGAGACTAAAAATATGAAAAAGGAAAACCCTGGAGTCACCTTTAAGTTCTTTTTAGACTCTCTAGTATGAAAAACCACCGAGTTTTCCTTCTCTGGACTCGCCAAAGTCACACATTGAAGGGCCCATATGGGACTGAACCCTTACTTCTTCTATTTCATTAAACAAAGGAAGAGGAAATTACTGAAAGTGAGTTATATCGAGCATGTGTTACCCTCCTCAAGCTCATTAAATTAAAAATAGGTACTCATCTATCCGGGTGGGGGAAAATTGAAGGAATAGGGTTAAGTTTTTTTAGAATTCCTTATGGAAACTTTTGTCTCCCTTGAACATGGCACATGTTTGTGTCTCATCTTACAGTTGGATAATACGCTTGTCTCTGAGTCATACCAATTCCATATGTTGCCATATTTTTTCATCCAGACGAAGAGTGCTCTTATTATCATCACATTACATCTTGGTACTCGTCAAGTCAATGTTGCCAAGTCAGTTGTCGTGCCTCATCATGTTCAAGGGAAGTTTTACTTCAAACCATCCATTTGCAGTATTACCAGTTTCAATACCCATGTCAGTCAATACTCATTTGATTCAGCATCTCACATATCTATGTCATTTTTGTGTCTCTGACGGGGGATACATCAAGGCCGTCCTTCGATGAGTCTTTTCTTGTTGAATTCAACACATCATCCAAGAATTATACTTAGAAACCATTTAGTACCTTGGGACCTTCATGCCTCAATGGCATGCCTCCTCACTTTCGACAATGGGTTTACATCATTGCCCTCTGATTGGATGATTCCATTAATTTTTTACCTCATCTCATTTATTCATAGTCATTGGATTGTACTAGGGTATCTTGGGAGTCATTGACATCATTTGTGATTTCCCTCACACTTGCTAACGATTTACCTAAATGACCGGTAATCAAGTGGTTTCTACCATGTTCGACATCAAAACATCTATACACATGGCTATATTCATACAACATTGGGATCAAGACAAAGACCCTGGGTTGAGCATTCACTCTGTTAAACTGCTTTGCCCAGGCTGCGAAGGAGATCATTTGAGCATGCTGATGTATAGATTGTCACATAGATCCACATTGTATTGGTATGTGGCCATGTTTTATCATATCGTAGCTCCACTGTGTATTTTTCGTGGCTACGATCAGTTCATGTCATGGAGATATGGATCCACATTGTATCTTTGGTGGCCATATCCTTAGTCAATATTTTTCATGGATCCGCAGTGTATTGGTCGGTGGTTGTGCTTTGAGTCATCTCGTATTATGAGCATAGGTATGCATGCCTCAGAGATGGAACACATATTAATATTTTTTGATGGTTGTTTGCAGCTTTTTCCAGGTTCTCCAACTTCACACCCTTGCATTAAATAATTGTAGAGTGTTTCGGCCATCATTCTCTCTTCTGACCTCACACTTTAGGGGGAATTCTTTTACACACGAAATTTGCACACCTAGGTACCTCACCCTAATTGTTGTAAGTGTCATATAAGTGTCTCATATACCTTGACACCATGGAATAACTTATGTCACAATTCCTAGTCAATGTGGAGGAGGGATGTATTACATGAAGACCAAAATACCAAGTGCACATGAATTATTATTAATATTCATGAAAAAGAAATTAATTAAGTGTGAGAATCTGCCTCAGATTTGGTTTCATATTTTTTAGGGAAGGTGGAGGATCTCATGGATGGTTGAAATATTTCTTCCTTAAAATCTTTGAAAGATATTTCCTCCCTAAAATCATTAAGAAATATGTTCTCCCTAAATATCTTGGAGATCCAATTTTAGTGGAGCTGATGAGTGATCCTCTCCATGGTGGTTAAGCATCCAAATCCTATACAATGAGGGATTTCCATGGAGAATAAGGGAATGGAGGAGTTTAGAGATACCAAACTTATGATCTCATGAAGAATGGTAGAGATTTGAGGTATCAAACCTATGGTCTTGGGATAAAGCTTTAGGATATCAAACCTATGATTTTGGGAGCTTTGTGCAAGGGATGGAAAGGGAGGAGTTGGGGAATCTATTGAACCTACATCTAAATTCTGTAAGTAATCTTCTTGAGTTCTCATATTAATATATTTCTTGGCCTATTTCCTTCTAACCTATGTCTCTTTACATATGTTTGTCTTATAGATGGATTTTATTGGACTAATCTTATAGAGTAGAATAGGAGTTATTTGTCTCATTGTCCATTGCATTGCAAGTGTCAAACAATGCTAAGGAGCTCAGAGATCAAGCTCAAGAAGGAGCAGAGAGGAAAAACATTGAAATAAGGTGCATCACACTTTCTTCCTTCTCTTTCTCTTTCTGATTAGTTGATTAGATTCAAAGGAATGCTAGTGTCCAATGTTAGCATGTTTTCTGTCTTGCTATAAGATTCTAGAATCCAAGAGGATATTCACCTGTCTACAAGGGAATTTTCCTGCAAAAGTTATTGGGGAGGCCACAACAATATGACATAAAATTCATTCATAACAGAGAAAAGAATACCTATATCTTTTGGAAATATGGATCCAAATTTTTCTTATTGTCCCTTAAGGGTGAGGGGAAAGATGAGAATATGTTGTCGGAAAGAGAGTTTTTTAAGTAAATGAAGGAAACAATATTTTCCTATGCATTAATAGTGAAAAAGGAGTTCAGAAAGACATACCAATTAATAATGAATTGTCCAAGATACTAAAATAATATGTTGATGTTATCCCTAGTGAACTACCTAATGCTCTTCCACCAAAGAGGGATATTCAAGACCACATTGATCTAATTCCACGATCGTCTTTACCTAATTAGGTTGCGTATAGGGTGATTCTTACACAACTTGCATATTTTAACTAGCAAGTGACAAACTTGTAAAGAAATGCATGGTAAGAGAAAGCATGAGTCCCTATTTTGTGTTGGCATTTTTGACTGCCAAAAAGGATAATTCTTGAAGGATGTGCATGGATGAAAGAGAAATCAATAAAAAACCCATCAAATATCGGTTTCCTGTACCATGATTAGAAGACATGATGGATGTGATAGTCATAGCTAAATATTTTAGTAAAATTGATTTTTGAAGTGGATACCACTAGATCTGGATTTGTGAAGGGGATGAATGGAAAACTACCTTCAAGACTAGGGATGGAATAAATTAATGGATGGTGATGTCAGTGATATTGTCCAATGCACCTAGTACTTTCATATGGTTTATGAATATTGTGCTTCAACCTTACATTGGTAAGTTTGTTGTCACTTATTTTGATGAAATCCTAGTTTTTAGTAATAAAAAAGAAGATCACTTGCAACATTTAAAAATTTTGTTGGATGCATTGAGAAAGAATCAACTTTATTCAAACCTGAAGAAATGTAGGTTCTTACCAGAAAGTTTTGTATTTTTGGGTTTTTTCGTCTCAATAGAGGGAGTCAAGATGGATTCAAAGAAGTTTAGATAAATTTTGGAGTGGCCTAGTCCCAGAAGCATAACAAAGGTAAGAAGTTTTCATGGGATGGCCACCTTTTACTAAAAATTTATTCAAATTTTTTTTATTATTGTAGCACCCATAACAGATTGCACCGAAGGCAAGACATTCATGTGGACCAATCAAGCCAATGAAAGTTTCAAGTTTCTAAAGAAGAGGGTAATTGAGGCACCTATATTAGCCTTATCAGATTTTGATAAAGTGATTAAGGTGGACTATGATGCTTCTCATGTAGGCATTGGATCTATACTTACCCAAGAAGGTAGAACAATTTCATTTTTTAGTGAAAAGTTGAATGAGGTAAGAAATAACTACACATATGGTGTATAATTTTATGCAATTGTGACACTTGAGGCATTATTTAGTGCTGAAGGAGATTTTTCTATTTAACGATCATATTGCATTAAAATATGTAAACACCAAAAAGAAATTGAATAGTAGACATGAAAAATCGGTCTCTTTCTTACAAGGCTACACCTTTGTCCTAAATAACAAATAAGGATGACATATTCAATTTGCAAATGCTTTGAGTTGACACACTATTCTTTTGACAACCATGGAAAATAAAGTAATTGAGTTTGCTGCATAGAAGGATCTCTGTGTGTTTGATAATGATTTTTGGGATATTGTGGAACAATTGAAGAATCCAAACACTTGGAACATGGATCTTATTCATGGTGAATATTTTATGCAAGATGTATACCTCTTCAAAGGAATAAAACTATGCATTCCAATTGGTTTTATGAGAGAAAATATCATCAGAGAACTTCTAGTAGTGGTTTGGAAAGACATTTTTGAAAGGATAAGACATTGTCCTTAATCAAAGACAAGTATTAAGGATAAGACACTATCCTTAATGATTATATTTTTTTGTTTGTTGACAGGTTCTAAAAAATGGCTCATTTCATTGCTTGCAAGAAAACTAGTGATGCATTAAGGGTGGAAAAATGGTTTTTTTCAAAAATTATAAGATTGCATGGGATTCAAACAACTATTACCTATGATAAAGATACTAGGTTCTTGGGTCAGTTTTGGAGGACTTTATGGAAGAAAATGGTGACCAAATTACAGTTCAACAATGCCTATGACCCCTAAATATATGGGAAAACTGAGGTATTAAATCATAGTTTGGGAAACCTATTACAAAGCATCTTTGGAGAGAAGCCCAAGTAGTGGTATTTGGATTTAACTCAAGAATAATTTTTCTACAATAGTTTAGTGAATAAATCTACAGGTAAATATCCATTTCAGGTTGTGTATAGTAGAAATCCTATGCGTGCCTAGGATTTGGTGCAACTACCACTTGGGGATAGGATCAATGATGATGGGGAAGAATTTGCAGAACACATTTAACAATTGCAAAAATAGGTGAGACAAAAAATACAGGCCAATAATGAACATAAAAAAATTATAAAATATGCTAGCCGACGATACCGGGTATTCAATGAAGGTGATTTGGTGATGGTTTATTTATGAAAAGAATAGTTCCTAGAGGAACGTACCACAAATTGAAGTATAAGAAAATTGGTCCTTGCAAGATTCTCAAGAAAATTAACAGCAATGCTTATAAGGTCGATTTAACAGATGAACTCGATATTTACCATGTGCTTAATGTTTCTAACTTATATATATTCCATGGGGATGATATGGGTGATGACAGTGAGGTGAAATTGGATTGGAAACATATCATTCCAAGCAAGAAAAAGAAAAATATTGTGCATATTTTAGACAAGAAGACCCTCATGCTGAACAAGGCCAATACAAGTAATATATGGTCCAAAGGGAAGTCGTAGCACCAACAGAGAGTACATGGATTAAAAAGGGGTATTTTCTACACCTAGATCCCATTAAGTGGTAGTAGTTTGAATAAAGTAACTTGAAAGAGATGCGTTCTTTTCAACCAGAGGAGAATGATGCAGAGATTTATGAGGGTCATAAATTTTGAATCGGTTATCCTTTTGGGTTGAAATTTTATAGGGACTTTCATCTCGAAGAGCTCATTTTCGTGTCAATATGATCCTTCAGATAGGACATAATTTTGACACTTTTCCGGGGCCAAATTCCTTCATATAAGGCCTCAAATTGGGGTTTTAGTTTTTTATGGGAATTTTTAAATTAGTAATTATCAATTATCTCTCAGTTTATACACTTAATCAGAAAATCAAGTTGACAAATAGTGTCTCTGTAGTTATCTTTAAGTTATTGGTTAGTTTTAGAGTCATGTGACAATTTCCTAAAATTAGTGGTTTTTCTAAAATTAGTTGTTTTTCTAAAATTAATTTTTTTTGAAAAGCTCATATAGTAGTTATAAGTGGTTGACCTTCCATTTTAATAGTTAGGATGGAGAAGGAATACAATAAATTTATTTTCAATTCTTGTGTGTTTGCATGGTTCTTTAGATCTTGTGAATCAATGAGAGTTTAATGGCTACATCACCTTACATTAATTCGAAACAAGTTTGCATGAGTTAAAAACTAAGATTTTATTTATTTCTACCCTAATAGTGATAAATAAAATACAGGAAAAAAAAAGAAAATATCTTAAAGCATGTACTAAAATACAATGTCAAAATAAAAGGAAAAATAAAACAGGATGCATCTTAACTCAATATCTATTATGAACAGAGAGACATCAAATATTTTGAGAGGCAAATATTTTCTCAAATTTATTACTCTATGAAAAGGTTTTCATGTCTAGGGATTTGGTCCTCTTAACACACACACACATATATAGAAAGAGAGAGTAAAAAAATTATGATTTTGTTATCAATATTTTTTCAAATACCACCTGTCAACTCCATGTTGAGCATAGAAGGAATTACACATCTCCCTCATACTAGTGTAGAAAACACATAGCTCAACAAGAATAAGGGAATAAACACGGTGTATAATGAATTTATTTAATATTAATTTCAATATATATATATATATATATATCCTTGGAATTTATTTTTTTATATTCCTTATAGGAATATACATGTTCCCTGTACATTCAAAATATGGTATTTTCAAACTCCATTCAAAATTCGAGCACAACCTTTCATTAAGTCTGTTTTATGCTCTTTTCCATCTTAGTACCAAAAGGGACTACTTAACCTCGTATACATTTTCATTCTACAAAATCTTAGAGGGGATTTATAACCGATATACACGTATCTTCAGAAAATTCAGAAGATAATTAATTACAAACGAAATTCCATTTTTTCAATTTCAGTCCCATATGAGAACTTGTAAAAGACGAAGGTGTCAATATGTAGCTCCAAGGCTTCTTTGGATAGCTCATCCACCTTCTTGTTGAGTTCTTAGAGGATAGGGTGGAAAGACACTCTTTCGTAGGCCCTGAAATTTAGTTTAATGTCTCTCAATATATTTTCCAGGTTCTTTTTTTGGATAGATATTTTACCACTTTCCTAGTCAAATACCATTTTTGAGTCACCATATACATGCAGAGACCTAACATTGTTTTTCTTAGCTACTTCCAATAGAGTCCACGGAGCTATCAGTTCTTCTATGTTATTTGTCCCTCTTCCAGGGGAATATCTAATATGAATTTAGTGGGTAGAACTAATGTATAGTGCCACGTTAACACCACATCTCGGGGTATGATCTTGGCTAGTGCCATCAAAATATCCCCAAGGGACAAAGTTGTCAATGGTACTAAGGATTTAGAATATATATATATATATATATATATATAACTAGAAATTAATTTTGCATGGGAACTAGTCACATTCACAGAAAAATTAAGAAAAATTCTATGTTATCCTTTAAGGTCTCTCCCTTCTACTAGAAATCGATACCAAATTGTTGATTATCATCATGGGAGATACAAGTATTTTCGTAAAAATGATGGTTACCAATATAACCTCATTTGGAAACAAGATAGAGCTTAATCTCCTAAGGATACTAAGGTTCAAATGAATGCAATGTCCCCTCGTCATTTATTAACACATGAATTACCAATTCAAAGCTCAAATCTCAATTTTGGTGATGGTTTATGAAAGGACAACCTACCATCTCCCTCACATGTTGATGGTCTATGAAAGGAAAACCTCCCATCTCCCTTGCATGATGATCATCTATGAAAGGAAAATTTTTGTCTCTGAAAGGACAACCTCCCATTTTCCTCGCATGTTAATGGTATATGAAAGGAAAACCTCCCATTTCCCTTGCATGTTGGAAACAAGTTTTGTGATGGCTTTTGTATTCTACATTGTGATTTTTTTTTGTAAAGTAGGATAACGAGGAGCATAAGGAATGGTAGGAGGTTGAGGAAGAAGGTCATAGCTCACGTGGTAAGCTTCTCTCTTGGTCTGTGGATGGATAAACCTTGCTTAAAGGATTTAGTCTCTTAATTGTATCAATGGAGTGGAGTGGAGTAATATTTGTGTGCAATGGTATTTGGTTATTGCTTGGGTTTCTCCCTCTGGAATCCATCTTAGTAATTGGATGTAGTTTTATCTAGGATGTAAGAGAGTCTTAGTTTTTGGGGCCTTTTGCATCTTTTCTTTGTGTTTAGTTTTGGCCTTTGGTGAAGGCTTCCCTTCTTTGGGTGTTCATTTAATGTGCAAAATATGAATTATTTGATAAAGGGATTATTGAATTTTAAGAGTGGGAACATGATTCCCTAGAAATTATGTGTTATTACAATCTTATTAATTTTTTTAAAGAGTGACACATAGTTTGAAGTAGAATAAATTTTTTCAAGATACAGTGGCTTTGCTTTGAATTTAATCTAGTTTTAAAAGAATTGACCATAGAGAAACAGATCCAAAGGACTCTTTGTAGACACAAAGATCTAATTCAATGTAATATATATTCGATCTTCTTAACAAGTTCTAAGGTGCATAAAAATGAGCATATATATCTCTCAAAATGACACAATAATGGATCCTTAGGTGGATAGAAGAAAAAACAAGAAAAAACACTTTCAAAGAAAAATGCAATACCCAACACACCCCAAACTCATGCCAGAGCCTTAGAAATACAATCAAATTGTAACCAAAAAGTTTGTAATTGCATGCAAGAAAGTATACACCAGAAACCCATAAACACCTGAGCCAACAAAGATAATGGAGCCAAAGCAAATGTAGCAGAAAAACATGTAGGAGTTATAAATAACCGAGCTAGATCTAAGAAGGGTCAGACCCTCAAAAATTAAATACAATATTGGCATAATGGGGATCCTCTCATTAAGAGCTCTCGCTTCACCAAAATCATTATTCACACTAACCCAAAGTTGTCTAAAGTCCTTACAACTTCTCACAAATCTTATCCAAGGGTCATCATTTAAACTTAACATCAAGTCTCGAGTACCAACCGGGGCACGTCATGAAAGCTAGAAGGCATGAGTCAAGCATCTGCCTATCATGTGAGGAATGCAGACTCCTATCTATCATGAGATCAGGGGAGCTCATTATTTATAAAATAAATTTTAATAATAATAATATATATATATATAATATTAAATTAAAGAAAAATTATTTTAATAATCTAAATTTAAAATACAACTAATTTGTTAATTAAGTATTTTATGTTAATTTTTAATAAAGGTTATAAAAAATTTGGTTAACCAATGAAATAGCTTGGTGAACAAAAAGATTATTACTTTTGTTAAAACTACACAATAATTTTAGACAATAATTTACAAAAAAATTAAGAAAAAGACTTTGTTATAAAAGTTGAGAGACTGTTACTTATAGTGAAATTTAATTCATTTAAATTTTATTTTTTAATAAGATCAATTTTTTATTTTTTAATAAGATAAGTGTTTTTCATTATAAAAAAATCATTTTATGAAATTTGTATACATTAAAGTTTAAATTGGCAGTTTGTAGTTCTAGTTAAATTTATATAATTTGATTAATTATAGAAAATGTTAAAATTAACAATCTGATTATATAAAAAAAATTATATCAGATATAACATTTAATTTATATCTTCTTAAAAAAAATGTTTTTATATTAGTCTAATTATTTAAATTTGAAATTTGATTATTTATCAATTTTGACAAGGATGGAGTATTTTATTTAACATTTAATAGAAACACTAATAAATAAACTTATGAATAATTAATGAATAAACTTATAAGAATTAAGGTTTGTAGAGATTTTTTTATTTTTGAAGTAACCAAATAAATGTACATAAAAAGAAATAGAAAAAAAAATAAAAAAAACAATAATTTTAGAATAGGGAGAAATAATTATTGAGAAAAATTGAAAAAAAAAAGAACACTTAAAAATAAATATAAATGTAAAAAATTCAAAAGACTTGAAATGCCTAAGATTAATATCTTAAATTCATTTCAAATTTGACAAAGGTTGCATGGCAGCTTAGTCCCTAGTTTCACAATCTTAAAAGAAATTACTCCATGATGACACATAGTTTATAAATTTGTCATAACCGGTACTGGAAAAAATATCTTACCATGATTTTACTTTAATGTAGCTTCCATATAGTGTTGGGATTACCCTAAATTTCTTTCTAGTTAAGCTAAACAAACCAAATGCAAATTCTATTTAAAAAATAAAAAATAAAAATAAACATTTCACATTTTATAATATAT
>CBVK0101998801.1:0-10840 GCA_900067695.1 Picea abies
TTCTTCTCCTTCTTGTATTGAGACAATTGGGAAGAGATTTCAATGGAAATTAACTTTCCCCAATCAAATATGGCATGTTCTTTGACCGTAAAATATAGAATGTAAAGAATCATGCAAGAGATGCTAGATGTAGTTTCTTGTTCTGTTATCCTCATGAAAAGCCAAGAAATTTCCCCGAAAGAATTTTTGAATGAGCTAACCTGCAATCTCGTGATTTCCTTGGGGATGACCACTAGGTTCTCTAGGAATTTAGGTAAGAGGTTTAATCCATTGGCATGCTTTTTTAAGAATTCTCTGCAAGCTTCACCCTTGAAGGTAAGAGTTGGATCAAGAATTCTCAACATATTAAGAAATACCTAAGGAGACAGAGAGATAGGAGAATGGTCCTACAACTAAATGGTCTGTTAGCTTGAAATATTTCTCTAGGTGCACCAGGTGACCAAATACTTACATTCAAATACTTTTAGGACACACCCTGCATGCGCAATTCCAGACGTACATATTACTTCCTTCTAGGCATAAGGGGATGAATAGTAGGAATATGCTCTGGACCACTGAAATCTCTGGCCCTCATGCCCGAAAATGTTCAATGTATCTCCACAGAACAGTTGTTGAGTTGATTTCATAAGTTGATGAGAATGTTCCTTTGCTCCGGATAATGTTCAAAATGAATGCTTGAGAGGGATAACATAATACTTTGTAAACCCTGGTTTAATGCATTTTAATAAGAGATCTCCTCGAGCCCTTCACTTATTAATGTCAATATTTACGATCATGCATGATGATTCGTTAGCATTCAAATCATAGTAAATTTTCATTGGGAAGAGTGCGAGGGTGGTGGGGACAAATGAAAGCGAAATAACATTTGAGACTTTTGTGAACCTAGGAACCGATGAACTCGTGACTGTAGAAGGTTCAAAATTAGCTAAGTATAGGATAGCGCGGGGGTTGGATAGACTCATCATTGGAGGAATGAGACTTGGAAGTTCGGGGAGTTTGGGGGTCAAAATGTAGATTGTGGAACTTTTGGATGCAAAATGTATATCACGAAACATGGGGTATGAGAGTTCGACCCTGCCAACCTGGGAATCCACGATCAAAAAATTGTCTAAGTATAGGATGGCATGGTGTTCAGTAGGACTCTTTATGTCATGGTATGGATGGAGATGAGGATATTCAAGTTCGCCAACCTAGGAACCCGTCGTTCTGAAAAAACGACTAAGTTTAGAACTAGAAAGGGAAAGTAGAAGGAAAAAAGAGAGGGAAAAATGGGTAAGTATAGAAGAGGGAAAAGAAAGGGAAAATGAAACTATCAAGGTAGAAAAGTGGGGGGGAATTTTGGATGCGGTAAATGATCTCAACAATAAATTACTACTTTTAGCATTTTTCTGGTTCCTAAACTTTCGGGGCCATTTTGAGGGCCTAAATGATGATTTTTTGTGATCGGGCACCTCAAAATTGGTTGTAGGGTTTGATTGAACCCCCAAAATGAATCTCCTCATCGATACCTTTCCAATGAGCTATCGTGCACCCTAAACAGAGATGGTATGCCAAAGTTATGCCTCCGGGAAGTTGATACGTCAAACTACCCAAAACGAGGTCCACAAAACTTTTGGCTTTTCATCTTCCAAGGTTAGGGTTTTGGATTTTCATTATGTTAAAAAGGCCTTTTGGAGCCTCATTGTAACAATCATATTCTTTTGAATGTGACTAGTTGTCACATCTCTTCTCATAGATAAGCTGCCACCATTCTAGTCAGTCTTTCACTCTGTATTTCTACAGTTTTGTACATTTCCCTCATCAATAGAAATTGTGTATTATTGTATATATGTGCCTCTTGTTATATATCTGATATATCTCTATTATATTATTGTCTCTCTTTCAATATCTCTATATATTTATGTGTTGTATCTCCACTCTCATTTCGTGTCCAAAAAAATCCAGACCATTCAATAAAAAATGTACGTTAGCACGAAATAAAATAAACACTATAAATGACCTTAAATTTATTAACTGCATAAAATAAAATACACTGTCAATAAAATACCAGAATAATGATATATATTACATATTTAAATGTACTTACATAGAGTACACCTTATATAAACAAATGTTATTATGTAACTACTCTAGTATGCTTGGGAGTTTTTTGCAAGCCCTTCTCTTGAGATAAACAAAAATCAATAGATGGTATATTTGTTGTTGTATTGGCTTCTAATTATTTTAGAGCTGCAACAAGCACATGTTGTAATTGTTTCTGTAGATATTTAAATTTCTTTGCATAATTTTGCAATGTCTCTTCCAATTTCCTTTTATATTTTTCTTGTTTTTTCAACATTTTTGCATTCTTCTTATACTTCTCCAAATGTTCATGTTTGTTCCTTTGAAATTCTTCCTTTTTTTATTTCAATTGTGATCAAACTTGAACCAATTGACCTCTAAGTTTTTCTACTTCATTCTCAAGCTATTGTTCCCTCAAATATTGTTTCTCCAATGTAGTTGGAGAAATTGGCATCACCTAAATTATTGTGGTACTCTGTAATTTCTTTTGAAAATCAACAATTTGGGGTTTCAAGTTTTGTATTTCCATGTCACATCCCAAATGTTGTGTCTTTCGGTTCTGCAAGTGTAACATCCCTACTATAATCCCCGGTTTAATTAATAAATAATGTATATATGAAATGTGGTTTTGGAAAAGTGATGTAATATGTGAATTGTATTTCTATTTTTAAATAAAGAAAAATGTGATACCGATTTGTAATGTCACCGCTATAATCCCTAGTTTCATTAATGTTTAATGTAGATATATTGTATGACTATGTCCAAGCAATGTATATGCAAATTGTATTTCTAAATTTTAGTAATAAAATGTTATGCCAACAGTTGGGGGATATGGATAGAGATGAGGGATGAATAATCCATAAGAGAGGGGGATGTCTAGAAGGGTCTAAGAGAAGGGTCCAAGGGAGAATTAGCCAGGTCTATTAATTCAACCCACACTCCTGAATTTTATTATCATTATATAATAAAATTCTAATTTCCCTTGAGTATAGAAGAACCCAATCGTTAATGCATGTAAGAGGGTGGGTGTTAGAATTCACATCCCATAGTTTTTAAGAGCATGGGGGATGAGTAAAATCAACTTAGGGAAGTGTGTAATTCAAGAAAGAAACAAAAGAGAGGAAAATGTGTATGGGCAGTTACAACAGTTTTTGGACAGTCATGTTTTTGCATGAACAACAAGAAGAGAACATAGAAGAAGAGCACATTGGAGTTGGAGAAACCATGGAGGGAAGATTATGGAGCATATTTGGAATAAAAGAATGAAGATTCAGATTGTCATTCCTGAAGAGTGAACTCCTGTGTGAATTTCACTATAACTACAAGTGATCATTGTTGTTTTCCTGGCTATTTTCCTAGTAGTGAGCTCCCATGAGTTTCCCAAAAGTGATATTCCTGATTACTTGTGACAGAGATAAATTGATAAATGAATGGGATATTCAATGGAATAAGAGCAGTGAAGGGGTACATTCCTTGGGTTAGGTATGTTGAGAGGAAGAGAGCTCATGGAAAATCAGGATAGTTGTAGTAGAAAGCAAGCGGGTTATGGGGTTCTCTAAGCTGTGAGTGGATAGTGAGAGACCACCCTCTTTTGTCATTTGATAGCCCCATATTGGGGGTGAATTTTTGTTGAGATATGGAAAAAAAAGTATAAGGTTGGATGGAATTTCCATCTCAAGCAATTGGTTGCACAATTGTTTTTAAGAGATGATTGTTTTATCTTTTTTCTGTGTTGCATTATGAGTTTAATTGTTGCGTATTAACTTTGTTTTTTAGAACGATTTATAAGTTGTTGTATTTGAGTTTATTAGCTACATTTTATGTTTATTTTACAATATTTTAGAAACATCTAGTTCATGGTATCAACAAATTGTTTAAAATGTATGTTTCCCTGTAGTTGGTAAGTTGTAGGATTAGTTTGTAGACATTTTTAATTTTATGAATAGTTTTTAACGTAATGTACCTCGGTTGGGTTGAGGAATGTTAGAAATTGGTATCAAATCTTCAGGTACAACACTAGACCCATATGGGCCAAGAAATGGCATGCATTTGGTAAAATTCGTTGTTGTAGATTTATTCTATAATAGATTTGGGGAGAAATGGTGAAAAATAGAGAAAAATCCCCAAATTCGTGGGAAAACTTGAGGTTGAAATTTCCTCAAAATCCTGTCAATTGTAATCAATGGCATCAATCTATAAAGCTACAAAGTTAAAATTTGAATTCAAAGGCCAAAATTCACATTTTAATTGTCATTGTTGAATTGGGAGAATTTTGATGGATCGACCACTGAGATCGCATTTGATTTTGAAATCAACGATCAAGATTCATTTTTGGCAGTTTGGGAAGTGAAACAAATTAATGATCCAGATTCATCAACAAATTTGGGTGAAGTTTGGGAATTAATGGTCAATATCATTTCGAATGAGAGATTGACAACCCAAATTCATCTTGAAATCATTCAAAAATTTTAAGTGTTGGAGTTCACCAATAAAAATTGTCGATGGTTGATGATCCGATAGGAAAGTTGGAGAAGAATTTGGTTTGGACAAAGGAAATAGACAATCGTCGATGGTTGATGATAGGAGTTCGACAAAATTTGGATAAAGATTTCATGCATCCAAAGGTAAATCATCAATCGGTGATGGTCTATGATCGAGGGTCGACATATTTAGTGAGATGTTCAATTTGTCCAAGAGAAGTTTTCATTTGATGATAAAGGAATGAGGATGATGAAATGTATTTCCATGTCAACATCCATGTGTCATTCCACATTAGCCAATTTTCCATGTTTGCGTCCACGTGTCATGCCACATCAACATATTTTCCATGTAAGCTAAGAGATGGTCAATTGTCGACGGTCAGGGTTTGAAAAAATTTGTAAATAAGTTGGTTTCCAAGAGAAATAGTTGATGATTGATGGCCAATGATCTAGATTCAGTGAGATTCGTGGGAAAAAAATGGTTTCCAAAAGAAACGACCGATGCTTGATGGTTGATGATCAAGGTTCGGGGAAATCAATGAGAAATTTTGGTTTACCAAAGAAATCACCAATCATTGACCACCGAAAGGGTTTAGAGGTGGGAAATCATTGTTCCATATTTATCCCAATTTTGAGATCAATGGTGCATATTAAAATATAGTTATAATAGTAAAACAATCAATTTCCTATGATATTTTTAGTTTTCAAATGTCTTCAACTTGCAAGGGCATTTTGAGGCCCTAAACAACATTTTTAGTAGTTCTAATTTTTGAAACTGTAAGTGTCAAAGGTATTTGATAAATTTTTGCAACTTAAATCAAAGAAATCAGATAGAGCTTTCCAACTAGCTATTCCATGTGCAAAATAGAGCTTGTATGAAAATGTTACTACTGAAACAATTAAGGAACTAATTTTAGCATCAATTTACTTCCATAGGGAATAAGTCCTTGCTCAAAAGTCCATTCGGGTGGAAGGAGTAGTCTAGGGAATGTGTATGAACCATATAATTCATCCATAGAACGAGATTTTGAATTTAGGTGTGTAAAAATGTGCAAGAGAAAGAAGACACATGCAACATATAAGGATTAAAATGGGAAAAATGTCTAAACTTCCTCAAACCACAACTTTCATCTCGGAGCTCGAATTTGAGAAAACATATAGTCATTGGAAATGTCTTGAGGAGATGAATCCATATACAAACCAATAATTTTGAATTGGGCACTAAAATTTCTCATAAAGTAATAAAGTAATTTATGTAGTAGTAAAAATAAAGCAATGAATGGAAATTACAGCTAGTGAATGTTGTAACTTTTCACTCAAAACTTAGAATAAGCCATGAGTAGATTCATTGGAGAGTTTTTTCATAGATGAATGTGTCTAAGGAATTATATTTTGGCTTAGTGCATTGTGTTTTTTGTAAATTTATATGAATAATAACATGTATTCTAATTAATGAAATGTTTTATAGTATGCATGTGCTAAAAATAATTATTACATGTACATTTCTTGGAGAATTAGAGGTACAAGAAAAAAAAATGGTTCTTATATGAGGACTAAATTTATGGAAGATTCTCATGGATCTTACAACCATGAGGAGGAGGTCAGTGGTCTGCATGTCAGCATGGGAAATGTTGAGATAGATTCTAATGGAAGAAGAGGCAAACAAGAACTTGTAACTATGAGAAGCCTCCAAAGAGCAATGCAGAGATATAGGGATGATAATGAAAAGATTATGAAAGCTCAAGAAGAGATGTTTCAGAGTTTGAATATGTTGCATAGGAAAGTTAACAAAGACTATGGCACCAAGCAAGAAGATAGTTTTAGACAAGTGACAACATCTAGATCCCAAAGAAGAAGGGATGATCATGAAAATGATAGATAGTCCAGAATTATGAGCAAGTTCCATCATTATCCAAGGAAATATACTAGAAGAACTTGTAGAATTTCAGGTCAAGGGAGAATCCCAAGTGTGTCTCTTGTGAGGAGGTAGAGAAGAAGGTATGAGGAAGAAATATTGCAATGTGAAATTAGGAAAATAAATACACCTTGGCTATTGGAAATGAAGAAATATGTCTAGCTCCATGATTACCCTTCAAGGGTAGAAGCTATAATTACAACCTACCACTTGCAAAGAAAGGTGTACATGTGGTGGGATCAACTTAAGAAAGAAAAAAACCTTGATGAGAAGAAGTTATCATGGAGGAATTCCAAAGGATATTTCCAAGAGAAATATGTGTCTGGGAATTACTATGAAAGGAAGATGAAATATTTCTTTGAACTCAAGTTTGGAAGCATGATAATGGATGAATATGTGAAAAGATTCTTTTAGTTGTTGAAATGTGTTGACTTCATAAAGGATGAGAAAGTCAAAGTCCAAAGGTTTCTAAGTGTTCTACCTTCTTTATACAAAAAAAAGATACAATATGATAACCTCGAGAATTTGGAGGAAGCCATAAGGAGAGAAAAACATGCTTATGAGAAAAGCAAAGGAAGTCTAGTTTTCCAAAAATATTGGAATGACAAGATGAATGGTAAAAAGGATCAAAGGAAGAAATTTTTTAAGCCATCATTTTTCAAGAACAACTCCCAAGAAAATCAGTAAGGTCATTCAACCCAAAATGAGGACAAGACCATAGTTTCATTTAGGAAAATGCCAAGGTAGCAGTGTGTATAATGTTTGGATATGTGAGAGAAATCACTTATATAGGGACTTCCCTCAAAAAGGAGAAAGAATGAGGAATGTCTACAACATTTAGAAGGTTGAAACAGTGAATACATGGGAGGAAACATGCCAAGGATATATGTAGCCTTGGATAACAAGCAAGTATAATATCAATCCCCCATGATTGAAGTGGAAGGTAAGATTGATAACCATCCCCAAAAAAATTTAATTGATTCTGGTGCTAGCCATAGTTAAATAAACTCTAACATTGTTCAAAGATTTCACTAGAAAATGAGTAAACATAAGAAATATCAGTTAGTTCAATTAGGCATAGGGGCTGCGAGGAAAAACAATGAGCCAGTTAAATATTGTCCAATGGGCATGAATGGACTAATCACAAAGGTATATGTGAACATCATACCATTGGGTTCATATGATTGTCTAATTGGAATGGATTGGTTGGAAAAATACCATGGTGTCCTAGACTATTACAACAAGACAATTACATGTCTTGATGAAGAAGGGTAGCAAGGCAAGATTCAAGGGATTCCAAGAGATGTAGTTGTTAGAGAAATTTTAGCTGTGCAATTGAAAAAGGGTTTCAGGAACAAATGCCAGATTTTAGCAGCCCATAAGGAAGAGTCAGATAGAGATAAAGTGGTAAGCATCAAATACCATCCGGTGTTGAGATATTTTGAGGATATTTTTGGAGATATCCCAGGACTTCCACCAAAAAGAGAGATTGATTTTTATATCAATTTAGTGCCAGGAGGTACCCCAGTGTCCAAGGTACCATACAAAATGGGCACACCAGAATTATAGGAGTTGTATATGTAGCTTGAAGAATTGTTAAGGAAGGAGTATACATGCCCAAGTGTATCATGTTGGGGTTCCTGAGTTCTTTTTGTGAAGAATAAATATGGAACCTTAAGGCCATGTATTGATTTCAGACAACTGAATAATGTCACCATAAAGAACAAATATCCTTTGCCAAGGATTGATGATTTATTTGATAAGATGAAAGTGTATAACAATATTTTCTAGGATTGAATTGAGATCATGTTATCATCAAGTGAGGATAAAGGAAGAAGACATCAACAAGACAACATTCAAGACAAGATATGGGCATCATGAATTCACGGTAGTGCCATTTGGGCTATCAAATTCCCCAGTTTTTTTATGTTCTTGATGATTGGAGTGTCCAAAGAGTACCTGGACAAGTTTTTAATTGTTTTCCTAGATGATATACTCATCTACTCTAAATCAAAAGAGGAACATGAGAAAAATTTAAGAATGGTGCTAAAAATGTTAAGAGAAAATAAGTTGTATGCCAAACTAAGTGCATATTTTATCGAAAGAGATTCACTACTAGGGGCATATTATTTCATAAGATGGGATAACAATGGATCCTACGAAGATAGAGGCAATTAGAGGATGGTCAACACAAAGAAATGTGATATAGGACAGATCATTCATGGGTCCAGTTCAACATTATTGAAGATTCATAAAAGGATTCTCAAAGATTGCAAGCCCAATCACTTATTTGCAAAAGAAGGGAGTGAAATTCAAATGGACTCTTCAATGTGAAGAAATATTTTAGCAGTTGAAAGGCATTTTGACCAATGCACCAATATTGAAGATCACAGATCTAAATAAATATTTCTCGGTGTGCATTGATGCATGAAAGGAAGGGCTTGGTGGATTCCTCACACAAAAAGATCATGTGGTATGCTACGAGTCTCGAAAATTAAAAGAGAATTAAAGGAATTATGCTACTCACAATCTAGAATTAGAAACCATTTTTCATTCATTAAAAATGTAGATAAATTACCTCACTTAGAGGAAATTTGAGCTAAGGAAAGACCAATGTGGTCTGAAACATTTGTTTTTTCAGTCAACATTAAATGTTAGACAAACTAGATGGCTCGAATTTTTGAGTGAATATGACTTTGAAATTAAACACATTAAAGGAAAAGAAAATCTAGTGGTTGATGCACTTAGAAAGAGAGCACATGAGATGCATATTGCAACCATGAGCATGCATAGGATTGATATGAAAGATAAAATTATTGAACCAAAAAACTAAGATCAAAAATATTTTCAAATAAAAGAAACATTACAACAAAGAAATTTACAATAGGAATTTAAAGAATTTGAGCTAAAAGAAGATGGAATTATCATGTAAAAAGGAAAAGTGTATGTGTCGAATTCTAATGAGTTGAAAATTACAGTGATGAAGGAAATGCACAATGTGCCATATGATGGACACCGAGGATATTAGAAAAAAATTGCAATTGTAACAAGCTAATATTTTTTTCCTAGAATGAAGAAAGAAGGGGCTAAGTACATATATAGATGTTTAGAGTGCTAGAAGATGAAGACCAAACATAGACATCCATCAAGGTTGTACATACATTTCTCATTCCATAATGGAAGTGGGAAGTAGTTACAATGTATTTTATTACTAATATTCCCATAAAAATGAAGCTACATGATTCCATCATGGGAGCGGTGGACAAATTAACTAAGGAGACACATTTTATTCTATTTAAAACAACACACAAGGTATCACATAGTGCATAAATATACATGGAGGGAGTTTCTAGGCTACATGGAGTGTCCAAGGAAATTGCTTCAGAAAAACATCCAAAATTCACTTTGAATTTTTGGAAGGGTTTTTTCTAAGGTTTTGGGACAAATCTAAATCTCATTACAACATATCACCTAGAGTCAAATGGGAAACATAGAGGACTAATAGAATAATCGAAGACATTCTTAGAATGTATGTGGTGGACCAACCATCAAAGTGGAGGATTACGTCCACTTAGTGGAATTTTATTATAATAATGAGTATCGAGCCTCATAAAAAATTGATGCAGGAGCATCGTCAGGAAAGCCCATGTGGAGGGACAACTCAGCACTATCGCGCCTTTTTCTTAAATTAATTGGAATCTAAAAGTTGGTGTTTTTCTGTAGATCCTTTTTTAACGGATGATTGAAGAAGAGAGAAATGCTCGAAAACTGAATGATCACGAGAGGTATAGTATTTTCACTCTCAATCTTGAATGTAACAGAGCTTGAGTAGTTTTTATTTGTTACTTCGATAGGAGAGGTAGTTGGAGGGAACCCTAGGAACGTTCCTGTATATGTAGATGAATGGCATGCCCAAATGAGGCTAATGGAGGAGTATTTTTATTGAATAGGAGGTATAATAGTTCTTACAGAGGGTTAGAGAGATATGAGACTCTGTTACAGTCCAGCCTGCACATATTGTAATCGAAAATTCATCTTAATAGAAAAAAAAAACAGTTTTTCCTGCATATGGACTTTCTGTGTGGTTATGAGTATCTGATGAATGTTATCTATGTGTGTGTATGCATATTATGTATGTGGGATAGGTTTCATTTACAGTAGGAAGATAGATTCCTCTATCTTTGTTGAGTTTGAAATATCATTATGAGTTCTTTAGGCTGTGCAAAGAGTGCACAACAAAACATTGGAAGTTTTGTAGCCAACACAAGGAGTGCACATCGGAACTCTGTGGAGTTAGAAAAGAACATGCCAGGAGGGAACACCAGAGTGACAAAAACTCAAGGGAAACCTCAAGGTTGTTGAATACCTAAGAGGAGAAACTGTG
>CBVK0101998812.1:0-19729 GCA_900067695.1 Picea abies
AATTACTGCTGATATAAAATTTTACTCACTGTTGATATGTTTAGTGGTTTCTTAGCTCAAAACTTTAGTCAAACACTTTGATAACACACTCCAAACTCACTATAATGGCCCTTTTCTGCTTGTTGTTCTGTTTTTGAGTGTTAATTTAATGGTTCAGGACTTCTGTCAAACACTTCGACAGCAGGGCCTAATACCACTATTAAAACCCTCTTATTGCTGCTGTGTGTTTTGACTCTTGAGTCCAAATTTGGAAACCTAAGTCGCCTTGCTAAAATTGGCCGATTTCCTAATTTCATTTGCTAACTTGGGTCAACTGAAAGTCTTGGCATTTTCCTATCTTTGACTAAGTTCATCTTTTATTTCAGTATGCAATGATGCATGGAAGATAACTGGGTCTCCTATTTTATTATTGGCATACCTACTAAATTTAAAAAATTTATTGTTGGCAAGGCAGGCTTGCAATTTTAGAACCCTAGTTCGACCTCCTAAATGTACACAATCTAAGCCTTATAAGTTATAATTGATGGCCGAGCATAACTCTTGGAGTTTTCCCTTGAGAACAGGTCGATCCTCTTGTCTCATGCATACAAACTTTTTTGTGCTTGCTGTTGGGTTTAGAGTCTAAGGAGCCTAATAGTTCGTTTGAGATCTCACCAAAGTTTGATGAACCCGATTAGGGAACTGTCCAGTATTCATTACTTTGAATACCCTGTAGAAGAAAGGTAAGAATTCCTATCTCTGTCAGCTTTTGCAAAACTGTGGAAAGAGACTTCTGTCACACTTCTGATGACTATTACAGCCCAATCACTATACGCTGGTTTTGGTCCTTGGAATCAAGTATAGTTTACTGTTTTTCATTTTTAATGCAATTTATAACAAGATAACAATGGAAATAAGTTATAACTTACACCGGATTCGCCCTTCCTAACACCGGATTCGCCCCTGCAAATGAGAGTTTACGGCCTCTTCAAGGGAGTTCGGGCTGCACACATAAATGTTTTCAAGGGAGTTCGGGCCGCTGCACACAGAAATGTCTCCAAAACCCACACTTAACATGCAAAATGACCAAAAAAAGTCAAAATCGCGCTTTTATTTCGGGACTGTTGGAGGCTAAAAGACATTTTCCATCGTTGCGCGATATTATCGCGCGATCTACGATAATATCGCGACATTTTGAAAATTTCGTAAACCGCGCGATATTTTCGGCGATATTATCGCCAAACTGAATTTTGCCGATAATATCGTAAATCGCGCGATATTATCGCGATGTTGGTAACAGAGGTGAAACCTTGCTTTAGCAACACATCACTTACAAAGTCTCTTGTCTTAGACCTTATCAATCATTATTCAAGCTAGCCTTTTGTATTAATGCCTTTGCGCTAAAGAAGGAGGAGAGAGCACTAAGGCCTAGGGTTTCTACACCTTAGTGAGCCTCTCTCCCCTAGGGTTTCATTGTTGAGGCCTTGCTTTAGCAACACCTCAACATTTAACCCTCTTGTCTTTGGTCTTTCATTATCATTTCAATCCTTCAACCTTTGCGGCCTCTTTTGACTCCATATACCCTAGCAGTGCATTGATCTAAGGCCTTGTGTATTAAGTACTTTGATCACAAACAACTTCTAAACACTTTGAGCAATCTTTTACTAACCTTTCTAACCCTAGCCTAGACTAACTTCTAACCCTATTGCTGCTAACTTTTACTTGTGCTATAAACATATTCATTGCAGCATCTATTTATCTTTAAAAGCAATTGAATGATTAGCTAAAGCGTTGTTTCAAGTATTGTTACATTGATGATAAATTGCCATTGTTTATTGTGAAGCTTCATTAGCATTTATTGTGAAGTGATATTGTAATCATTGTTATTGTATAAACATTGATTTACTTCATCAATTTCTTATTATCATAAAGTTATTGATTATATGAAGTACTAACCAAGCAAGTGATCTTGCATATGCATAGTTTCCTTGTTGCTTTGTCTTAGGCAGGTACTCTCCTTGGTTACTACAAGCTTAAGATTGGCCCGAATGGATTTCTAGACAATTGGGTTTGGAGTGGAAACACTATCGTCCCCAAGGCTAGAAATTCATCAAGAAATGGGTTCCTCCTTGGATTTGCTAGGAGAGATCCTCGACAGGATGGTCTCCAAAACAACCAATCAACTAGGGTCGAAGTAATAATAGAGCAGTTGGTTGAAGCTACTCTCAATAGAGTTGGTCCAACAACTTGGGTGTATTATACTTGGATCCCACAAAGAAAGCAAAGAGACGAAGGTCTATCTTCTTTCTTCCACGTGACTATGTAGCCCCTCAATGGATTGATTGATTATCTTTTGCAAGTCTCGTAAGGAACTCATGTCCAAGCACAATTAAAAATATCCAAGACCAAGAAAAGCAAGCATTACAGTAAATAATCTGCAGTGACACAAGAGAAATGAGTTCTTGAAAATGGCATTATGATCTCACAAAGTTTCAACAACAACAAATGAGAGGAGTAGCTAGCCTTATATCACAAAATTTGTAACGGCTAGTTTCTAACTCCCTCATAAAAAAAAATATTGGTTTGCACATCCACAATTGGTTGGAGGCTAAACCATTTGATAATATTTTTTTATTACATCATTCTATGGTCAAAATGGGAGAAAATCCAATTTTTAAATTATTGACCAATTGATTTGTCCACATAAGAGGTTCGATTTGGTGGAGTAGGTGCAACGTTCCAATTTAGGGACAAATTCCCTTTGAAAAATGAGCTAGAATGATCATCATTTGTCCACATTGACTATTCCTTCTTCAACGGCTAGTTTGACTTGTCAAATTCATAAATGAGTTACAATTTGTCCCAAAAGAGGATGATTTGGTCATTTAGTGGTTAAATTAACCACTTCGCTTGGAAATGGTCATTTAGTGGCTAAATTAACCACTTTGCTTGGAAATAGAGCATCTTTGAATAAAATTAATTATTTTTCATGTGGAGAGGGGATCTTTGACTTGACAAAATTATTCCATTGCTAGAAGACCACGTTCCATTCTTTGACCATTTGACTTTGAAACATGTGCCCCACGATTTTGTAGAAGTGGGACGATTTTCCTTTGGGGGAAATCATCTCTCTCAATACTCCAATCAGAATTATGTGACATGGATCTTGCTCGTGATTTTTTCTACTAATTTTGAACCCATGTTGTATTTTTGCCTCTGGGATGCACTGCATGAAAAGACGTGCAATGGTGAAAACTCTTTTAATATTTCATAAATCACAATTTTTCCATATGAGTTTTGTTTGTGAATTTTTCTTGCTCATTTTGAACCCATCTTCTGTTTTTGCCTCCAGGGACTGTTGTCGTCCTAATACACACTTGCAAACGTGAGCAAAGTCCAGCTCACTTAGTGTGTCCTTGGAGGCACAATGCCTAGGTTCTCAGTCCACACTGTCACCTTGACTAGAACCTCTTCTTTCTAGGCTTACGCCTAGGGAAGCCAAGGGGGGTAGGCCCTAGTTACTAGATTGGATTAAACGTTTATGTTCTAGGAGTTGGTTTTAATTGATTAAAGGCTAAGGGGGAAAACTGCCTAGGATGCTAAGGAAGCAAATGCAAGTGCAAGTCTATCTATATGTGAATCAGCCCTTTCCCTAAGTCAACTAAAACTAGTGCCTAAGGTTGGGCAATGGGGTCAACTAAGTTTAAGGGTGGTTCAATTACAAAATTTTTACAAGTGAAGTTACTTGAAACTACCCCAAACCAAAGATTACAAGTATTTTCAAAAGAATGAAAGATGTACAACCATTACACAAAATACAAAAATACAAAGATACAAGAAGATGTAAGTGAGATCAACACATGAGCCAAGCATGCCCCAATAGCACTTACTCTATTGGACCGCTTTCACTGGCAACCATAAAAAGCACTCAAAACTCAAGAAGGTGATGCTTCCCCAAGTGGGATACTCAACCCCTTCTTGAATCACACCACAATAAGCAAATGAAATAAGATATACAATGTTAACTCATATGTTCATCAAGACATAAAAGACATGAACCATATAGTTGCAATAAAGAAACATGCAATTATCACCAATGTGTGTTCCTAAGCATACATCTAAGTCCCCCAACACAACATGGATGATCTATGCAACTAAATGGTTAAGGAGTTTCTTAAAAGTTAAGTTAATTTTATTTTCCCTCCCCCTAAACTATGTTGGTGCCTTAAACTTCCTCCTCCCTTGGCCAAATGACTGTCGGGTGCTCAAGATAGTAAGGCAACGAGGCCCACCCTAGCTTCCACGGTCAGCCCTGACAGTAAGAGTACTTCCCGGAGAGGATCCCCTTAAGGATCACGGGACGGTCCCCCGCCACTTCCCTCCGTTGTTTTCCTCAAACCCGTTTTAGATGGTGGAGATAGCTGAATAAAGCTTCCTAAGTTGTCTAAGTGTTATTATGACCCTCGGGTGGGCCTTTAGGTGTGTTGGGTTGATTTTAAGAGTGTTTTAGGTGCTTAAAATTTTACTTTTTAGCGCAAAACCGAATTGAAAATGATGGAAAAAGTGTGCTTGCAAGATGTAAAATTGATAACCATTAACACATTAAGACATCAATGGAAATCTGCAAGAGATGTATCATTCATTTACTTAACCACTCCACATGTAAACTTGAAAGGAAATGTGAGATTAAGGCAAGAACAACTTGTCACTTATAACAGAAAACTTGCTTGAAAAAGTAAAGTTATGAATGTGAATGCTTAGCCCATAAAGCAAGATAACATGAGTGTAGAGTGTGCTTGAAATGTAAAGCTGAAAATGTAGTGTTTTAGACCATGAGATAAGATAACATGAATGAAAAGAAAGCTCACAAGATAACCATCATTGACACATCATTCCATTCATCATCATTAGCATGTAATTGCAAAAAAAGGAAAGGGCAAGAACAACTTGCCACAATAATAACAAGAATGAGACTTAGAGATTAACCATTCATTAACAAATATTGTATGTTAAACCCATGTAAAAAATAGATGTGCTTGAAATGGAAATTTAGCAAATGTGAGAGATCTATTATCCTAAACCATGAAAAGATCACACGTGCTATATAGAGCAAAACTTAGAAAATAAATGAGATGAATAACTTAAAGAGGAGATTAGTTGTGCCACTTAAGCATAACTTAAATCATTCATCCATGAGACATTAGAAGCATGTAAAGGGAAATAACTTAAAAGAGAAAAGCAATATTATTGTGATGACTATTCTAGACTATATTTAGACCATGAGAGCATATAATCATCAAAATAAGTAAGTTTCCCTTTAGCCTAGCGATTTTGGGGATTGCTCTCCCAAGGTGCAGGCACATTAACTTATCAAAATGAAAAACTTGAAAAAAAGAAACCACTTACAATGGCCAAGGTGGAGGCAAGCCTACCATTTTTGGCCAAAGAGGGTTGTTAAGTAAATAAACAAATTATTAAAATGAAAAAAAGGGGGCCACACTACCTTGTCTTATGGACAAGAGGGGCCAACAAATAAATAAAAATGAACTTGCAAAAAATAAACTAATCTAGCCCAACGATATTGGGGATTTCTCTCCCAAGGTGTAGGCAATTATTATGTTAGTTTATGATTATACAAAAAGAATCAATTAAATGGAAGAAGGAAACTTGGATTTACAAAAAAAAAGGTAAGGAAATAGTTACCCAACTTGTGGAACCTCTTGGGGAAGTCTTGTGGATGGATTTGGGCAGCGTTTCCCCTTGTCCCTGGTAAGATTCTGCAAAAACAGCAAGCAAAAGCTTGCTGGAAATTGCTGCAAAACACAAAGAATGTTAAGAAAAAATTTTGTTTTTACACAGAAAATTTCCACAAATAAATCTCAAACTTGAAATATAAATTTGTGACCTATCTAAGACAAGTTAGCTACAGAAAATGGTATGAAATGACAGCAATATATCAGATCCAAATCAAAAAGGAAAGAGTTTATGCAAGCTTTGGCCGGAAACTCCTCTAAAGTCTCTTCCAACCAACTCTTGTGAGAGAAATCTGCACACTAAAACAAGATGTGAGTCCAAAACAACATAATATGATGATATAGAATAGCAAAATGAACTAATTCACAATACTAACCAACCAACATATATAGATCAGCAGCACTAATGTCTAATGATCTACTCAAACAAACTAATTTGCTCAAGATACTAGCTACAAACCCACAAAATGTAAAGGAACAAAATCACCTCATATGCAATGGACAAATCTGACTAGTCTAGATTGATCCAAAATCCTCCAAAGCTTTTATTATTGAACCCAAATGAGAGAGCCTTGAAGCAACTAATTGCTCCAATGCTCTCAAGAGAGATGAGTGAAATGTGAGATGGCAAGAGCAAGATGTGTGAGGCAAGAATTCAGTAGCATAACTTTAGCTCAAAGAATGGTGAGGAAAAAGGGTGAGGAAGGGTTGTATTTATACCTCAAGAGGCAAAGTGAAGGCACTTGGATGAAGTCCAAATGTCAAATCCACATCAAATGAGCAAATCTCAATGAGTGGGGCGCCCCAGTTAGGGTTTTAGTAAAGGATTGATGATGTGGAAGGTTGTGGGCCACCTAGGGATTAGTTATTAGGTTAGGGAGGGTGCACTAGGTAAGAGAGAGGGGCCCACGTCAAAGTTTGGGTGAGTTGTCAAGGTTTGGGTGAAGGGGGGATGTGTTTCCCCTATGGGGGCGTGAGCTATAGAGAGGGGCGTGAGGTTAGGAGTTAGGTTAGAGTGTGGGAGGCTAGGTTTGAGTGTTATGAGGGTTTAGGAGGGGCGCACCTCACATAGGAGGGGCCCACACCAAATATCAAGGCTCCAACCAAAGGTTATGGTGTGAGGGGGGCGCAAATCCCCCTAGGGCGTGAGTCAAAAAGTGAAGGGGTATGGGTTAGGGGGTGTTTTAAGTTGGTAAGTGGGTTGGGTAGGTTAGGAGGGTCTAACTTGCTCTTTGCCACCTTAACACTTACTCAATAACTCAAAAATTACAAAATTTTGACATTCTGGCAATGTCACCTTAGCAATTAAAATTGTTGTTTTGACTGACTCTGACTCTGAGTGGACAAAGGCATAGCAAACTTCGTCCGACTGAGCTGAAACTTGGTCAATGGGTGTAGGGGGTGCTATTCCATTTCTTTTGGGCACAAATACCCCTATCAAAAGCCCAAAGACCCAATTTTTACAATATTTGCTCAAAAAAACATTTAATTAATTAAATAATTAAAATTTAATTAATTAAAAAAAAACTATCTAGACTAGACGAAATTCCGCGAAACTTTCTACACTGTCTGGCATGGTCATTTACAACATTCCTAAACAATAGCTACCAAAGGATGAGATCATTAGAACGTCGTTCACCACTTTGGAGGAATTATTGCATGTGTGAGGGAAAAACTCATGGGAAATCAACCGGGTTGAAAAGCCCAGTTGACAACCTGAGGATAAAAAACCCTCGGTGAAAAGAACTCTCCCAATGAAGACATCCCAAGGTACCTGACCTAACTATGATCCATGCAAACTTATTACATTATTAACCCACGCAGGGGTGCGGAAATTTCGTTTACAAAATTTTGTGCTGGAGCATCAAATGCCCAAGTAGAACCAATATTGTCTTCAAGATATCTGCATCAGGTGATGTATACTTCATGGCACATGAGTTGACCCCCTAGCTGAATAGGTGGTCAACAGGGACCACTGCCTCAAAAGACGTGCAATGATGAAAACTTTGTCAGACTACCATGTTGAGAACAAAAATGATAATGCACCATGGCCAAGGGATGCCTACAGACTCAATATGAGATAACCATGTGGGAAGACATAGGTTTGCATGACATGGAAAGGACTAGGACCCACAAACTGCAATCACCCCTGCATAAGACCTGTGGCTCCACACAATCATGTGTCCCAATAGATCTATGCCACGACCTCCAATCCTATCTAGGACGAGAGATAGTGAGACGAGGGCATAAAGGGACTAATCATGATTGGACTAAGTCTGGAAGTCCACTACAAAGATCATCCACTATGGTTTACATGGCTTTAACTTGCATCCTTGGACTTACAATAGTGTAGCCAAGTGAAAAAATATGCTACCTCTTGGGGAGGTAACAGGGCCCCAAATTCCCATTTGTTCCAAAAATTGTCCCCAGTTCCCACATCCACAAAACTTGGTAGAACATAGCAACTCTATCCCATATCTTCAACCAAGAGCATTACTCTACCTTTCTTTTTAGTTCTTTCATTCTTCTTAAAGATTTAAATTTATGTAAATGATAGTGATCTATGTTAGAAATTTGGAACCATTTGGTTGTTCTCCCCTTTCTTACCAATGTAATCCTCTTGTACACATGCACATGCACTTTGTACACCATCCCTTCACTATTGAGAAATTATATTAATTAGCCAATTACAGAGAACGTAGCCAATTTGCAATAAAGATACTCAATAATTAAAAATCTATCAGCATTTCCTATTGTGAAAGAATCATATTAGTATGGAATCTGGATGACAAGAAAATTCTGGAAAATATTATTTTAAGCTTAGCTAAAAGAATTTTATAACAATAAATTATGTACTATTAAATGGCCATTGGACCATGTACAATTCAATGAGCTTAAATGGGACCTTTCCATCATGGTTGGAAAGCTAGGTAGGAATTAACAAACAAATGTATCATATTTAGTGGACAATGATTCCATTTTTATCATACAAGAAGCTAGCACTATAGTTTTTTGTGGAACAAAATCTACATGCACAGAACAATGCTTGAAACCAATTAATGAAAATCATTTTTTATCGAACTTATGGGAAGTAAAGGTGTATGGGTGTGGATTTGTGTGTGTGTGGAGAGAGAGAGAGAGAGTACCTTAAACAAAGATGCATCACCAAGTGTATATGAAGTTCCAGTCTCTTTGGAAGGACAAATTGGGAGCTCTCCAATGTTCTGTTACGTCACACAACAGATACGCAATAATTAAAATTTAACATCATACATGTAACTATTAAAATCCTTTATACCTTTCTAAGTACAATAAAAACTTCCTTCAAGAAAGATGAATCAAGAAAATATATTTTAAATAAATCACAACACAATTGTACAATATTATGTAAAAAGTTATTTAAAGCTTACCAACAACAATAATCATGTTCTTTTTCATTGTTGATACAAGTTTGAGAATGTATCTTATTGAACTTTAATAGATATAAATTGGAAAATGTATATAGATTAGCTTGAAAATGTATTTTAAATGTAACTTATAAAATTTGATGGATAATTCATTGAATGAAAAAATCAATAGCTGAAAATAAAATCAAAAACTAAGCTATAAGATAGTGAAAGCCAAAATATAGTAGGAAAGGAAAGAATTTTTAATAATTGCAAGATATGAAAATTCATCAAAATCTAAGCTCTAGATAAGAAACAGGATTCATGAGTTAGGGCCTGCATGTCCCAAATCCAAGTGCCAGACACATCGATTAATGGACACGAGGATCATATGTGTCCGACATGTGTGGGACATGTGTCTTGTGTCAGACACATGTTCAACATGTATCTTGTGCCGGACGCATGTTCAACATGTATCTTGTGTCGGATGCATGTTATACACATGACAGACACTCATGCCCCCACATGTCCAATCATGTCCCAGTCTCAGGACAACAAAAAAAAATTGAAAAAAAATCGAGAAAAGTGTTTAATGTAATTTTATTTTAAATGTTTAAAACATTACATCTTTATGTCTAAATTTTGTTTTTGTAAGATACATATATATATATATATATGCCCAATATCATGTTTCGAGAGGTCTACGTGTTTGTGTTGTACACTACAATTTTGTGCCCCCTTGTACCCGTATTTTGTGACTTTAGAGCTCGAGAGATGTAGCCATTAGTGATGAAAGTACATACTGCGGAAATAGAATATTCATCCTTTTTGCTGAATTCATAATGTTTAATGATTTGCTACATTGCTTGGGACAAGTGCTCCAGTGAAAAAGAGTGCTAAATTTTAACATGCTTATTCATATAATTGAATCAGCTTAAAAGAATTGCCAACATCTTAAAAGAAATTGTTGAAAGGTCTTTTTCGTCATGCAATCTATGAATTAATATTTTCTTTTATAAAACTAGCAATTGTTGAAACTTCAAAAAGTATAAGAAACATGTTTCAAGAGTTTAATCGTTGAATCTTCCCACTAAGATTTTATCCATCCAACCATTGAGAAAATTAACTCCATCAAGGATTGGGTGAATGAAAGCTCAATAATGTCCAAAGTTACCTTTTCCTATGTCTTTTGTAAAAACAACCTAAATACGACATCAAATGACAAATCTAGCAATAGTGTACTTACCCATTATGCATGAACAAGAGAAGGTTCCAATGAAACATCCTATAAGATCCATTCCTTGTTTTATCCAATTGGAACCAATCAAAGTCATACACGTACTAGACCAAAAAGTCCAACAAAAGAACATATTGAAAAATTTCATAAATAGAAAGTGGTTGTAAGACATCTTGTAGAGAGCTTTTGGATTTTCTTTTAATGCTCATATTAGTTTCCTTATTTGGATGTGTTATCGCACGGATTGTAGGTTGGGAAAAGTCCGACCCAATCTACAAAGGTGGGACAACTATGGGAATACCTACCCACTGTCACCTTAAATAGGTACTCCCCTCACTTTAGAGATGATGTGACCACCTCAAGGGGGGAATCTCGATGACCCTAGGGGGAAAAGAGATGGAAAATGGAGTAATGGAAGGTGATGCCCCTATAGGTCAAAGTAAGGAATGGAAGATGGGTCAAGTAAGAGTCTTGTTGGTAAGGGTAGGTTGCCAAATTGAAGTGTACCTACAGAAGAGTATGATACCTGCCCGAGACAAGACAAAATGAAGAGATACAAGCCAAAATATCCAATAGACAAGCAAGGGAAGTTTCTTGTCCTATATTGCAGCAGTAAACAAGAATATCTATCAGCAAGAATAAGAGCTAGTCACTGCAGAATTAACCATTAAAATTATCAAATAATTATTGGACAGTGAAGCACAAAACAAGTAGATAACTTTCCAATACTTAAGCATAAACTTTGACGGTGAAATGGGGCTGCTAAATGAAGTTATCAACAAAGTATTAGGGCAGTCTTATGGCTGTAGCAAACAATTGCTACATCAGCAATTTCCAACCGTAAAAATGAGCAAGTAAACCGTCAAAAGGTTAGCCAATAAGCAGTAGAACAATAATAGTGGCTTCCAAGCAAATTTTCATGGTTGAAAAGCAAGTTAAAGTAAAAGATTAAGTGTGTTTTGCTGAAGCCCTAATGGTTGTAGCTTTTGTTTGATTATAACTAGAGAACTACCAAGCCAAACAAGACACCTTAGTGGCTTGAGCAAGATTAAAACACCAAGAAAATATTCCAACTTGAACAAATTCAAACTCTCTCAAAATCACGTGTACCAATGCACATATTTTATTTCTCGAATGCAAATTTCGATTAGTGTCTTATCAATGGGTTATGGAGTCTTCTTGTATTAGGTTAGGTCTACTACTTCTCTAGGGGTGTAAGCCCTTTTACTCCCTAGAGCAAGTAACCCTAACAAGGTAAGTCTAGGACGATGTAAGCCCTTTTACTCCTCCTAGCAGCCTTCACAATGGCTTATTCAATAAACGATAATGATAAACTTGGTGGAGGGTGTATGCCCTTATACTCCTCCAAGGATCTAGCCAAGAACAACCATGAAACAAGCAAGAAGAACTAACAATATGCATATTTTTCTTACCAATTCCAAGAGAAATGCAAGATAAGCCCTTATTCACCAAGAAAATTTCATCACCATAGCCAAAGAATAGCCTCCAAGAGATAGCGCACCACTTAGCTCCACAAGACAAGTATAAACCATAGCATGAGAGAGAGAGAGAGAGAGATGAAGTTTGCCCAAGAGGGGCGAAAATTTCAGCCTAGTAGTTCTTCTCACATGAGAGATTTATGATAAAAATGAAATGATTCAAGCCTTTATTTATACTAGGCTTCTAAAAATTGTTTGTCCACATAAAATTAGGGTAAACCACAAAATAAGGGGGCCATCCCCCTTTATTTTTCCCCTTTACAAAGTAATTTGATTTTAACTTAAAATTTGCACAAAAAGAAACCCTAAGGGTGACGTCAACCCCTTCTAGGGTGACGTCTTGGTACATTTAGCAAGTTGTTGAGCAATAAGAGGAAGTCATTGGGCCTCCTAAGGCCTTCCCTTCAAGCACTAGGGTCTTCTCCATGGTGCAAGGCTAAGTCACAGGGTTCGTCGAACCTAAAGCTTGAGGTTCAAAATTCAGTGAACCTGAAGGTTCGCCGAACCTAATGTCGAACCTGAACGAACTCGAATGCATGCTCGAATTCAAACCTTAGGACAAATTTGAAGGAGAATTTTATTGAGGTTTGGGATGAGGTTTCACTAGGGTTCAATATGTTAATATTATGGTAGCTTCGAGAGGTATGAACCTCTATTATGACATATTACGAGATTAGAATATTCTGGAAGGAAGCAAAGAAGTGAAGGAAACCCTAGCCAAGTTGTCGGCTGCAAAAATATATTTAATATGAATTTATTAGTACCCAGAAAGAGAAGTCGGCCCTAGTAAGCCTGCCCAAACTACTATAAATACAAGGTGTCAGTTCTCATTATTCTCATCTCAGCAGTTGCAGAGAGAGCTAGATCTACGCAGATGCAGTGGCAATTTTGTGCGCAAGTCTCTGGGAAAGTGTGCGCCAGCTTCTAGGAGGGAATATCTGATCAGCTTGGTTTCTATTCTTGCTTGGTGCATTAGCCTCTCTTGGCTATTGGATTGCTACCAAGAGACTCTTCTCTGTCAAGGTCAAGGTGCTCGGAGGGTGGCTTCGGCCTATGGTTGGGTGACAAGGGTATCGTCAATGGTAAAACGAGCACAATCTTCTATATTCTAACACAATATATATAGCCGAACCTAAAGCTGAACCTCATCCGAACCTAAAGCTGAACCTCATCCGAACCTTATTGGAAAATTCGAGCCCGAATCGAACCTAATCATTGCCGAAACTGAACTCAAACCCGAACCATGTGAGTTAGGTGAAAGGGATCCTCCTCATCACAAGGTGCCAAGTGTCCATCAAATCATCATCATCACCACCAAACCCTAGCCCTAGTCAAGACGTCAAGCCCCAAAAGTGTGGTGTAAGACCTCCAAAGTCAAGTCGTTGGGCTAGATAGGGCTAGGTGTCAGCTCCAAGGTCTCCACTTGTAATGTCCCCCACCTCTTGATGAAGAGGTTTGAGAAGACTTAGTGGCCTAAGCATCCCCACTAGACCATAGTCCCACACTGAGGGGAAAAGTCAACCAAACTAAGGTTGTATTCTTAAGTTGACTTAGGGTTAACCCTAGGGGTTAACTTAACTCAACAGGGAAATAGAAGAAAAAATATAAAGAGAAGGCTAGGGCGCACCTCTCATTCATTATGGATTTTGGTAATTGCTTGTTGATGCTCTTGAGCATACAATTTTGAGGGTTTTGATATTACAAACCCTAGTGAACAACTCAATGGTGGAAGATTCCACTCACCTTGTTCCAAGCTTGGTCTCGGGGATGAAATACTCCACCCACACCATTCTAGATCTATCGTCTTTCCAGGAGGATTAGCAGGGTCGTACCAGTTGAACCAGTAGGGCCGTACCAGCTAGGATTTTCTTGCAGGGGCGCACCATATGTGGAAAAAGAGTTCGATTCAGCATCTTGAGGAAGATTGGAAGGTTTCCAGCATTAGGGTTTTGCTTGCAAGCCCTTGCTCATCAATTTGAGGGTTTACTTGAGGAGGTACCACGTCCCCATCATTCAGTTGCAGGTTGGACGATTTCAGGAAGAAGAGGACGTCTTGTGATTCAGTATTTCTCAGATCTAGGAGGCTAGAGGTTAGATCTGACCTTGAGACTTCTCCCAGGTGCTTGTGGCCACTCGATCTATCATTCTAGGGAGTTTTAGGGGATTCAGAGCCCTCATTCAGCTAGGCCGTACTATTGGCCATATTAAGGGTTTCAGGAGGGTCGTACCAATCTAGGGTTTCTACAGTTTGAGGAAGAAGCTTCATCATTTGAGCTCCATACTTCTGTGGAAGGATTTTATTGCCTTGATCTATCTTTGGAAGGAGTTTGACAGCATTTGGAGGTCTTCAGCTTCAGGAGGGCCGAACCCTTGGCATCCATTGTCTTCAGCAGGCCGTACCAGTAGTCAACAGGGTCGTACCAGTTGCTTGAAAGTTAGGCTTAAAACCTAGTTGCAGATTGAGCGTTCATCTTCTATTGCAACCTTTGGGAGGCTTGATTTTGTATCTTCGGGAGCATTTTGTATGCAGCTCTATTATTGTCATAGAAGCCATCGAAAGTTATTCCAAATCTTCTTCACTCATTGTATCAGGTGCTTGATTTCCTATAATAAAGTTTCAGTTATTGCTTGTGTTCCTATCATGTCTTGATGATGATCTTCATATATTTGCAATAATGCTTGTATAATTCGTGGCCGAAACAACTGAATAAACCCTAAGGCCGAAATATCAAGGCCAACCTGCATACACAACACTTAATAAACAGATCAATGGTTAGTTAGTGATTCCAAGCAAAAACTTTTGGCTTGGGATCATTACACCACTCTTTCCTCCAAAGGCAATGTCCAACCTCTGTCTTGCCCCAAAGTCTAGGTCATGGCATCCCACCTGTGGGCTTCCTTCCCCAATGAAGGCCCAAGTTGGGCTTGTTCCTCCAAAATTTCCACTGAGCAAGGCCCTACAAAGACAGACAAGTGTGCCCTCCAAGGGTCTCAAGTCAAATGTACCATGGCAAGTGAAATCACATTTAATACAAGATCCACCCAAGCATGTACATCAAAAGTACCTCATCAAATTAAACAAGTGCTCAAAGACCCGATGCAATTTTCCAAGTTTAGGTATAGGAGGGTTGACAAGGTGACCTATTGGGTAAGTCATTCCTTAAGGAGTGTCTCCTAGGTGGACCCTCTCTGAATCATGTGAAGAAGATGAAGTGGATAGGGTAAGACTTTTGGGCATGGGGTTCATGACATACAAGGGTTTGTATTGTCTCATTTATGGGTGCCTTTGTGGTTCTACAATATTTTTTCTAGTTTAATGCCTTAGAAACATTAAATGAAACACAAAGACGTGGTTCACAAAATGCTTCAAGCTTTATCATCTATTCCAGTGAAATTTGACTAATGGGAGACTCACAAGTTCCCAACAGTCTTCCTGAGTCACAGCTGAGCCAATTACTTGGCTCATACTTGACTAATACTCGGCCTGAGACTCATACTTGGCTCATACTTGGCTCATACTCGGCCTGAGACTCGGGACTCAACCAAACTTGGCAAACTCGGCTGGGACTCAGCTCATACTCAGCTCAGACCTGGCTCAAACTCAGCTCAAACTTGCTAGAATTGGCTCAGACTCAGATAGCACAAAATTTACTATATTTTGAGTTTTTTTCTATTTGTCGAATCTTGCTGAGTCTTGAACCAAGTTTTACCAAGTCACCAAGTCTTGCCAAGTCCCAGGCCAGCCAAGTCCTTTCTGAGTCCGAATCTGACAACTTTGATCTATTCAAATAATACAAGAAAAAAGTAAAAATGACTTCAAGTAAAATAGCTTTAGCATTATCATTGACATGAATTTTCATATAAAAGAAAAACAGAAACAAGTATAACTAAAAGTGCAAAACATAAAAATGTCATTCATCATTTTATATTCCATTCTAGGATTCAGATCATTTATACTTTAAAACAATCATTGTAGTGGCATTCAACACAAAGTTACCAAAACAAGAAAATGTTCATTCATCTAAAAAGCAAAAATGCTGCATAGTAACTTATTATGAAGATTAACCATTTAACCTAAGTATTCTCATGGTTTTCTGAAGGACTTTCCCAAAGAAAGATTCTTCATCAACAAAGAAAACATACCCCATGAACAAGGGAAAAAAGTTAAACATAGGCATTATAAGATGTCAAAAGAATGGCCAACTAGTCCCCAGCATGCGAACAGTACATCATATAATTATTGTAACAGAATTCCGGAACAAGGAAAACTTACAATCTTTCCAACTGGGAAAACTCCAAAGATGCTAAAGCAAATTATACCATCCTTATCTCCACTGCAGAGAATGTTGAGCCGTTCCCGAGAAGAATTTACTAATTCTTGATCTGTGCCATCTCGCTCTTCTGCAGGTCCAGAAACCCCTAGTGATATGTCTGGCATATATGGAGCCTTAGGAGGAGGAGGAAAAAATCGTGAAGTTCGGTCTTCATATGAAAACATGTCGTATGGTTCGTCCTAGAAACCAAAATATAAAAGAAAACTGCTTTAGTGCATAACCAAAAACTAAAACAACGTAGAAATAAAAAAAGATTCTTGAAAGAAACTAAAGATTCACAGGCCAACCAGCAGTTATATTTATTTTAAAACCATAAGACAAGTTTTAGCATGAATCAACAAACAGAGGACCCCGAGTAGACATAGAACCAAAGAAACTCTAAAACATAACCCACATGTAACAAATCATATACATCTTACAAGTAGACAATCATAATGCCAGCTCGATATTAAAGCAATTACATCAGTCCAGCATGATCCACTACCTCAATGCTATATCAATTTGATTGGGAATTTATCATCCCTCATTGTTGGCGACAATTTTATATTCTATGCTCGCTCCTTTTCTATTTCTGTTTCAAATTGGTCTTGAAGTAAATCTTTCTTGATCTGATTATTAGACAGGCAAAGAGGCACCAAACACTCCAAGTTCCAACTATAGATTGATACAAAATTTGTACGATTTCATCTGCTTTCTATTAAAATATGCATACACACAGTTTAAAGGTGTGGAGAGAGACAGAGATGGTATTTATTATTCCAATATGAAAATTGAGATACAAAAATCATGTCACATGTGACATAAGAGAGAAAATCACCCGTACAATCAACTAGCATTTGGTTAAGACATGACTAAATGGTAATTGACACTTCTCATGTCTTAACCATATTGTGTGACTTTATTGCACTGTCTAAATTCACTTTATTGTCTAATATTAACAGCTAATAAACATAAGCATAAGACCACTAGACTGTGCTAACTCAATCACCCTCCCAACATGGTCATACTGAAAACAAACACTTGTGCCAAAAAATTACAAACTTATCCGCACCAAGGGTATCAAAGAAGATGTTTGCAGCCTGCTCATGTAATATGTAAATGCAGTTCCAACCATTGACTGTGATGATGATGAATATTAACATGTTCGGCATCCTCTATTCTGCTATCCACAACCTCACATTCTGATGTCTTTTGCAAGAACTACATGCCCCTCTCACCTGAATTCCAAAAATTAGTATTTTATTCTGCCACAAATTGAGAGATAAAGAAGACCACATGACATGTAACCAGCCCCAGTTGATGCAGCATATGCAAAATTACCAGACACCTATCAGACCATTGACCTGTTAGCCAGATTAGAGTCGATGTTGGCTGAAAGCTTCCCTCCCTACCACAAATGTAGAAGTTGATTTGAACTCCAAGATGTTGCTATTTTCTACACTTAGCTGCACTACTTAATCTTTAAGAACCAGCCCCTTTGGAGTCTGCCTTAACCTGTATAGAGTCATATCCACAAGATCCCTCTTACTTGTAAACAACAATTCTTCTGGCTTATTTCTACAGATACCACTCCTAACATCCAACAGCGTTGCAATGGTAGCAACCTTCACTTCAACCTCCATGAGTAATTTCTTCCACTCGTCTTCGCCATTTTCTTTTTCATCAAACCATGGTTCAAAAGAGTTTATGTCAACAGACAAGAAAACACAACAAACTCATTGTACACCCTGTGCACCTCTTGTTTTCGGCCTCCCTAATGAAACTTAATCCCTAAGTTGCTTGCGGGCTTAATTAGACTATGTATTATATTTCTAATTTACACTTTGTACTTTATTGTTTTGTAAATCCTTGATCGTCAAAACAATTATCGGGCTTGTTGACCGCCCATTTAGCACCGGTGGTCAACTCATGTGCCATGAAGAGATATATCATCAAATGCAGTATTATTGAAGATTCTTGGTTCTACAGGGCTTCGTTTGGCCCAGCACTCATTTTTGTAATTGGAATTTCCACACCCCTGCGTGGGTTAATAATGTAATAGGTCTGCATGAGTCATGTCTAGGTCAGTTACCTTGGCATCGATTCACTGGGAGAGTTCCTTTCACCGAAGGTTTTTTATCCTCGGGTTATCATTGGGCCTTCCAACCTTAATGATTTCCCTTGAGTTTTTCCCTCACACTTTACATATGTCCTCCAAAGTGGTGAACGGTGTTGCAGTGGGCTTATGTTTTGGTAACTATATAAGGAATTCATTGTAAATGACCATGCAAGACATCATAGAAAGTTTCGCGGAATTCCGTCGAGTCTAGGTTAATTTTTTTTAATTAATTAATTTTTAATTAAATTTCCCTAAGTTTGGAGGTTTAATTATTTAATTAATTAATTACTTTTGAGCTATAATTGTAAAAACTGGATCCTTGGACTTTTGATAGGGGTATTTGTGCTCAAAAGAAATGGAATGGCACCTCCTACATCCTTGGACCAAGTTTTAGCTCAGTGGGACAACTTTAGCCATGGGTTAGTCCACCTAGAGTGTCAGTCAATCTATAACAGCAGTTTTAATTGCTAAAGTCTAAACATGGCATGATGTAAAAATTGTAATAATGAGTTAGAAGATGTGAAATGTTGAAATGATGGTTAGAGAGAGACCCCCTAAGCATAACCTTAGCCTCCCAACCCTTTTCAACCTCGTCTAACCCCTTTTCGAACCCCCACACTCAAAAGTTGCGCCCCCCTAGGGGGATTGACGTTTTTCACTTTTTAATTTAATTGTGACTTTGGTGTGGCCCCCTCTCCTTAGTTTTCACTTCATTTAACCTTCTTATCACCCCTAGAGGTGATCCCCCTTTCTCCACCTTACCCATACTTGAGTTTGGGTGAGTTTTTGACCAAGAGGAGCGCTCTCCAAGAGAGTTACGCCCTCCTTTCCCTCTCTCCAATAAAAGTTACGTTTTTGTTGTGAGATGACTCTTCACCTTGCTTGGGCACGGATCCCATGCTTCTCCCTTATCCTTTGTGTGATCCCAACACTTCACACCTCTTCCTAGCCCCTCATGTCTTCTCCTCATCCCAAGAGGTGCGCCCTCCCTCATCTAGAAACTCCAACAAATAATTTTTAAAAATTATTTGAGCCTTTTCATATTCCATGGCACAAATCCCACACCTCCTACATGCCATTAGATCTATCTACTTAATTTTTCTATTTTTCTACACCCTAGATCTATTGTGCAAACCCTAGGAGGTGTGCCCTAGCCTAGAGATCTACTCTATTGCTTGGTGGTGGACACTTGGCTTAGATCCAGGAGGGGTAGGTTTGCCTCTCCAAGTATAAATAGATCCCTTTTCTCTCTCCCAACTCACCATATCTTGAGCTATTGTTATGCTACTTGATTTTCCTCTCTCTCTCTTGTCATTTCACACATTTTCATTTCATTCTAGTTCTTAGGTTTTGGAGTATTCCTCTCCAAGATCTACTTCTTTTGGTAATAAAATTCAAGAAGCTTTGGAGGACAACAAGAAGAGTAATGCGTATGCTTGCTTC
>CBVK0101998814.1:0-12348 GCA_900067695.1 Picea abies
TTAGGATATTAGTAATATATCCTCAAGTGATGACTATTGATTTAGTTAAGATTTCCTAGCCTAGTCATCATGCATGATATTAGGATCTAGAGAAAATATCTCTATGAGGTGGCATCACCCATTATACTATAAATATGTAACATTGGTGTGAATACAAAAGGGTTGGCTAGTAAGCCCCTTTCGCCATGTTGTTGTTCTTGTTTATGTTTTAACAATTGGTATTAGAGATTCTTTGTTTTATCAATTGGTATCAGAGCTCTTATGATCTTAAGGGCCTAATAACATCTCCATGGTGAAAAGAGGATGAAAATATCAGAGCCATGGTGAAGAAATGGTGATAATATCAGAGCCATGGTGAAAATTGTGAAGGAAAAGCAATGGTACTGAGTGCGGTTTCGTTTTGAGGACCATATCACGGACCATATCGCGAACTGTATCAAGGGATGTATCATGGACTGTATTGAGGACTGTAACACATACCATATCTGTTTTTAGTCTGGATCTATTTTTTCAAGGAATGTCTTCAAGGAGAGTGATGGAACCATATGGAGGAGTGATGCAGGACATTTTCCCAAGATAAAGACAACAATATGGTACCTACAACGATCAGTTCAAGAGATAAGTTTTCATGGCATGATGTTTATTCTATGTATTTATAATGGAAACATCTCAATTTATATGTGAATTGAGAATTACAAGATGTCTTTAGTTGTGTCTCTTGATTTGTTTCCATGGTGGATAAGTTTTTACATTGGCATTGCCAATCAATAGCTTTACTAGAATCCTCTCTCTACAATTTGTGTGATTAAACCCTTGATTGAAGAGATCTGTACCAATTGTCCTCCTATGATATACACAGATCTAAAGCAGTCTCTGGCCAAGCAAATGTAGGTCTGGCCAATAGCTAGGAAAGGGGATTTCTGTGATTGTGGAAATCATATGCAAAGATGGAGGATCAGATATAATAGGTGAATGTTTGTTTACAATTTCCTATAGCTCTCTTTGATGCATGAAGGAGGAGAGCCTGTAGCTGCCTTCTGCGATCTGGGAGAGAGTAATGAGAGCAACAAAAGAGGAGAAATCCTCATTGGAATTGTGGATCAATTTCTGAGAAAATGAAGACAAATTCGGTGATTTCGCGATCTAGGTTTTGTGCAGAATGGGGTCTATTGTGTGAATCATGAGTGTTTTCTTGAGAAAAGTCTTGGTTTAAGAGATTTGCAAGATTCTCTTAACCACAATTTTCAGGAGTGCGTGAACAACATTTTGAGATCTACAAGTTCCCATTGAATATCGATCAAGTGTGAATGATCTGTATTTCCCTGCAGTGGATTGAGAGTTTTTCGGTCTCTATTTGTTGTTTCAGATCTAGAAGAGTAATCCTGTGTGGGATCATATCGCCATTTAGTGGAGGGATTGTGCTCATTCTTTGGCATTATTTTCCAAAACCTTCTTTTAACTTCCTCTGCAAATAGAACAAGCCTCCTCTCACAACAACCAACAATATCGATGGGGCTCACGACTTTCCTTTTTTGTGTGGTCTTCTCATCACGTGAATCGATCCGATGGCCGCCGTCTTTATATTTGTTTTTTTTCTACAATATTGTGATTTCAAAAGCATGATTTGAATAGCCATAACAGAATAGATATTGAAGAATATCAATTATTGTTGTCCTAGTTTTAGAGCTCGTGGAAAGATTCAATCATACACATCCCCCAAAACAAAATTCGGGGTGTGTATTTTCAGAGACCTATTTTCATCACAATTGAGATCTATGCTGGTTAATTAAGAGAATTGATGTGAGGTTCATTTCAGATACACCTTGTGGTTTCAAGCAAATTTAATGCTTAATCTTGGAAATGTGAATGGTATGTGTGCTAGTTTTTTCTTGTTGATATTTTGGTCATCATTGTTTGATGCACTTTAAGTTAAAACTCTCACATGCTATTCAACTGAATGATCCAATGACTAAAATCTAGGTGTGACAAGAGGTAATTTTTTGGTTGGTTTTCCATCAAGTTTTGTGGAGATATGTGAGAATGTTCTAGTAGAAGATCTAGAGTTTCATGGAGCTTTGAATCCATCCACTATAGATCTGAGATTTACTACAGTTGTTGCATTGCCATCGCAAACGCAAATCTGAGGAAAATAATCATCTCAACAAGAATATCCTGATTATTTGGATCTCTACACAAACTGGTGCGAGATTTAACCCACTCAGATCTCTTCTGCGTGTCATATGATTGTTGTGTGTCCTCATTTTTTGAAGCCACTTCTACACGATTTTGGTGAATAGTTTTTCAACTGATATTAAATTATCAAAATCATTGAAAAATATTTGTTCATATCAAGGTCTGTATTGTGGACCGGATGAAGGACCTGATGAAGGATGGAAAATTGTTTTAACATAAATATATGGAGGTGAGAAAATGTAAGATTTTTTTCTCATTAGTAAATGAGAGTGGGATTGAGTGAGAGATGTTCATTATTTCTTTATGACTTGGGAAAATTTGTAAGTGAGTGACAATCCGAGGTTGTAAGAAACTCATTTTTTGAGAAGAAATTTATTGTTTTCTTAAGTCTTTGAGAGAAGAAGATAAATATTATGAATTGAAAGACTTGTTAAATCATGGTGAAGGAGACAGTCCATTGTATCATTCCCATTATATGTGGTCTCGTAAGAGAGATACTTATAATAAAATTGAAGTCTTTTGCTCTGTATCCTAGATCCACCCGAAATTGAATAAGGGGATCTTAGGTACACCTTACGTAGTGTGTTATGGTGAATATTTTCATGGTTGGATGTCTAGTTTTGAAATAATCAGTTAATGCAACACACAAATACATATCAAGCAATGAAATTCAAGCATAATTCATGTTATTCAAGCACAATTAAGCACATATGATCAAGCATATATGAAGAGAATTCTCAAACAATCAATTCCTCAAACACATCAACAATGGACAAATCAAAGGATTTCGAACTCAACACATCATGGAGCATTTGAAGTTAAATTGTAACTTGTAGACAATGTTTGTTGTAAGATTACTTGATCAAGTTGATTTGTACTGGAAATAGTGTATTTGTAAGTGTAATCAAGTTGAGTTGAATTGAATTTGTCATAAGGTGAATTCTCAGTTGAACCCGACACCCACAACTCGATTGTATAATTTTGTTCCTGAGTCATTGTAATTTTGAGTTAAAATTTGATAGGGTTGAGTGTTGAAACTCAAATAATTGTAATAAAGTTTTGGGTGAATTTTCAGTAGTATCCGACACCCTCAACTTCTTGGAAGAAAGAAAGAAAAGTTCAAGAGAGTGAGTACAAGTGAGCTTGAAACAAAATCAAGAGAGCGTGAAGTTCAAGAGAGCTATTCAAATGAGCGAGTTGTAGATAATCCTTTTTCTGTCGAGTCAAATTATAATCAGGATCTACCTACACAAGGAGACCTCATTTGGTGTTTTTTGAAATGGCTCGAAATCTAGAATTATTAGAGGTACTGAATACTCTAATAAACACCATTGAAGACCACACAATGATATTGAACAAAGAAACTCTTCAATTAGTGCTAACTTTTTTGCAAGTGATGCAAGCTAAAGTTATAATTCTTCAATCTCTATCCCAACTATTGAATGATGAAATTAGGGATCTTAAAAATCAACACCCAGTGAAGTGTTCTGAACTAGTTTTTGTTCAGAACAACCCTCTCTATAATGATGATGATGATGATGATGATGATCAACAATCAATGAAGGAGAAAATCAGTAAGACAACTCCAAATGAAAAAAAAAAAAGTTATTCATGAACCTACTTTTTAATAGTTTTCTTTTGAGTTTAGTGAAGAAAACCTTTCAATGCTGCAAAAACATGCAGTAAATCAACTTCCACAAATTTCAAAGAAACAAGTTCAAAAAACTATTTCCAATCCCATCATCAGACCTTGGGAAGAAATCATCTACAACAGGAATAGAACAAGACTTGGATATGAAAAGGAAGTTACCTTTCATATTCATGATTATTCCATACCAATCAAGTTCCATAGTGTTGGATTCCTTCAAGAAGAATCACTTTCACCTGTTCCAGTTCAACATCAGAATGTGAATTGTCAACATTGTAATCAAGTTGGTCAAATGGAGAATCATTGTTTTGATCTCCATCCTTGCCAACATTGTGGCAACCATAACCATTCTTTAGACAGATGTTCAACACTGAAGAAACCTGCAAGATTGAAGATTCACTATGATTGGATTGATCCTTGGCAGTGGTCACCAACAACCAAGCGATTATATAAGTCTTACTGAAGAATTCAATCTCGAGTAAAGACCAATATTGTAACACATAACATTTTTGTACCTCACATAAGTGGTCCCCTTATGGCGTAGCTTTCGAGCATGGTCCTCACGGGATGAGATACCATGTAGTTTTTTTTGCATGCCCACTTTTTGTTGTACTCAAATGGAACAAGTATGGTACTCTCTTGAGCATATAAGGAGGGAGTACAATGATGAAACTCTCATGCACCTTAAGGGGGGGAGTTCAAAATTCCAGTGATGATGGTTCATGAAACCACTTGTGGTCTCTCCATTCAGCTGACAAGGGGAGGAATTTATGATGGAATTGAATATGGATGTTAGGCAGAAAGTTCCAGCAATAACAAACATCAAGTATGCCAAATGGGCATGAAATTTTCCAAATGGGCAACTGCGGTCTGCAGATGACATACTTTAGAAGAATTATGGTTCAATAAGTTTAGGTTGAATCATACATAATTGGGATTTTGATTTTTATTTTGATATCAATGATGTGGACATTTGGTTCACATAGATGGTCATTCGACCTAGCAGAGGACAAGAGCATCCTTTTGCATTGCAACCTGGAATTTGTTTGAATTGTTGGGCATTTTTAGGGATGTGTCATACTAGAAGTTGATTCACTTCTCTTGGTTCTCTCTCATAAGATTGGAGTTTACATTAAGTGAAAAAATTGCATGCATCCTGGCTCACATGATTACATAGTGATATTTTCCAGAGATGTCATACTTTGGCAGGATTATAGTTCAATGACTTGCAATTGAATCATACACAGTATACATTGGGACGTTGTTGGACACCTAAAAGTGTCAAAAATTGTTAGTGGTCATCCAAAAACCACCAGTACATGGTATCAATTGGTTAGTGGTTATCCAAACCATATATTCAGAGAGCACTTTCAGTGATACACTGATAGTAGAGTGGTGAAACTACATGTTCACTAATTAGAAGAAGACATCATATTCTTCTAGCTCAAATACTTGGAAAAATGATCGAATTGTTAAGCAATCAGGAAGTGTTAAGATATTTTTTATGTTCACTTCCATATCTCATCTCTCTTCCAGTTCATTTTAGATGAACCATTCAACATCCAAATTGGCGGTTTTTCAGGTAGTTCTTCATTGAGGCTCAACACAAGAGTTTCAGTATGAAGACATGGAATTGATACCACTTTATGCTTTATTGTTGGCATTGTTGATCAGACTTGTGATTGAGGGGGGGATTTTTAGCCTTTGGCTTACCTTAAGCAATAACTAAGTCTAAATTGTCACCTATATTTGTATTATTCATTTAGGATATTAGTAATATATCCTCAAGTGATGACTATTTATTTAGTTAAGATTGCCTAGCCTAGTCATCATGCATAATTTTAGGATCTAGAGCAAATATCTCTATGAGATGGCATCACCCATTGTATTATAAATATGTAACATTGGTGTAAATACAAAAGTGTTGGTTAGTAATCCTTTTCCGCCATGTTGTTGTTCTTTTTTACGTTTTAACAATTGGTATCAGAGGTTCTTTGTTTTATCACTGTACACACTTCAAATTAGTTTTGGTTTCAACCATGGATTTTTACTTTTAAAACAAGAAAACATATACCTAAGTCTGTTTCTCATATCTCTTTTCCCATCATTGCTTCATTTCCAACGAGCATCCATAGCCCCAATGAAGTTGCCTCGATACCATACAAGCATAGTCCTGATGCCAACATGCGTCCATAGCCCCGACGGGTTTACTTGTATTTCCCACACTATTAATAGTGCTATCAACTTCCTTTTTTATTTCATAAAATTCTCACCCTTTTAGATTTATATATAGATATGCATATGCACATAGGGTGAAGGAAGCAAGGTGATACGTGAATTTCTTTGATTTTCTAAGTAGATGTTATGTATTTTAGTTTAACCCAGAGGTTTCTATAAAAAATATTATAGTATTGGCCATTTTATCAATGTGAAGTGGATGGAGCTCAAAGACAAGAGTGGATAGACACTTTCCTATACTTATGGATTATCATGATATGCACAACATGCACATGTGTTCCGCCATAATTATCAGTCCATACCTACAGATGAGAACTTCATGAATGTTCACTTAGACACAACAACCCATGGATCTTATGACTTGTAAAAATATTTAGTATGTAACCATAATCGACCAACCCCTCACCAAAATTCAAAGAGCAATCCCCAAGGAAGGCTAAGAGTCAATTCAACTCAGGGGAAATACCAGCAGTCAAATCAAAATATGGAATTAATATGTACAAGTAGAAACCATGATTGAAATTAGAAATCAAATTCATGAAAAAGAAAATTAAACTAAGGGATCTAAAAAGAAAATTAAACTGGGATCTAAATTCATTTGTCATTAATTAATTAAAGTCCAGAACAATTGGGTACTCCTAATGGGTAACATAAATCTTGGGGGGGAGTACCATAATGTCACTTGAAGGGAGAGGTACACAAAGTGCCATAGGGGTAAAGAAAAGGTTGTAACGCACTTGTATAGATCCCTCAACAAGTGGGACATTTATATAATATGACATTGTTTCATGTAGGTATTTCATATTTGTAGGAGAAATGTTTCATTGTTCTCAAGACCTCTTTGGGAGAGAATCTGGAAGGTTATAGTTTTGGCTCTTATCTTTTTCTAGCTACATTCCCTTTGGGCCTTCAACCCCTTCTTCCCATGAAAAGAGGTACAATCCCTTCTTGGATCAGTACACCCAAAAATCCCAAAAGATAGGGAGACGAAAGGGGGTGAAGTGTAAAAAGTGATAAGTATGATCGGGAATGATATGATGACTTTTCAAGGGAACCTCCTAGTAGAAAACCCATTCCCAAGGGTGACCACTTACTAGGGCACAATGTCAACCACCAAGGTGAAACAAGGAAAAGAGCATAACTTCCAATCATAATTTATACAATCAAAAGTGGTTTTAAATGAAACATACTCAAATGCCTCAAGTATTAAAGTGACATTTACCAAAATAATTGACTTGTACCTCATGGAGAAAGACCCATTGTCTTTCGGAAGCAAGCTAATGTGGTGAATTCCATCATGATGAATCCAAGATGTGTGGTGGTGAAGTGGGTCTATGTATATGCATGTGGATGTTGTTAGTCGACTATCTGTCGGTACTCCATGTATGAAACCTGAGGGCCTCGAGACATCATATCCTAAATTACCCTAGAAAATGGGGATAACAAGATACAACCATCCATGTCAGTCAACATAGTTACAATCGTGATATACATGTTTCTACTGGGATCTCTCCTTTTGAGGCTTGCTTTGGATATAAAACTTTATCCCCTTATGAACTTCCTCTCACCTTGCATCCTTTTGGCACTCCACACCAACAGAAAGAAAAAACATCCACCCTTTCATTTTTGTAGAATCTAGTGTTGATATTATGGTAGTTGTGGGAGGTATCAACCTCCATGTGTAACCTCTTGATAGATTAGAATATTCTAGAAGCTAGAGAAACCCTAAATATATGTGTGGAAACCCTAGAAGACAAGTTGGCTCAATAAAATAAATATTATTAAAGTATTACCCTCCAGAAAGAGAATTCGACCTAGACAGGTGACAAAGAGCACTATAAATAGAGGGCACTTGAGTTTATTTGTGCACACTTGGACTCAAGATAAGTGGTGCTCATGTCTAGAGGAGGAGTGCAACTGCAATGACTGCAATTGGGTATTGGTCTTGGTCTATGGTTTAGTACTTTCTTCTTGGTGTGCTATATTTTGAGAAAGGTGCACTCTATCTTGATTATCTGTTGGATCTAATGTTGATTCCAAAATCATTCTATATGTCAAAGGTTACGTTGCTCGAGGGGTGGTTGAGTGCCTATGGTTGGGTGAAAATATTGTGATATTTTCTATGGTTAAATGAGCACATCGAATGTTTTAACAGGTTATGGGCCCACACTACCTTCAGAATAGTCTAATCACTGGAAGGTACAGTGGGAGTTATTTGTCAAGCTCGTTGTAGCACTAGTTGCAATTGCAACTAGGGTTTCTAATTTTGCAGTTGTAGCAAACCATAATCTAATTCTTTGGGAATATTAAGTAAAGCATTGGATCTAAATTCTAGATATTCTAGTGTGCCCTAGCCTAGTGCACCCTCTAGTGCCCTCAGCCAGCAAAAACGTCAAGTTTGAGTTCTTGGTCAAAGTCAAGGGTTGACTTTTGGTCAAAATTGATTTTATGGTCAAATTTGAAATTTCATAGTTTCTAGATTGTTCTTATCATTGAACCTTTTGATTCAATTTCTAACCTCTTCTTGTCAAGATGGTGTCTAGTTTCATATTAGAAGACAAGTTGAATGATACTACAAATTTCAAAGGTATGTACTTGTATATGCTTTCTAAGTTATATCATCTAGCAAAGCATAAGTGTGTTTGCAAGGGATGTACATGATACCTTGTCCAAGCAGTGATCTTGGATTCACTACATTTAGAGAAAAAAAGGTATCCTCCCTAACAGTTGAGGCTCCAAGTTTGATTGATCAAATTGTTAAGTTTCAATTTTCACATATCAAGTTTGATAGTTGCTACAGTGTGAGTAAACACTATAGTTGTGACAACAATCTTTGAAAGGTTATATTACTACTAGGTATACTTGGTTGTATGAAAGTACTATTGATATAAATTCTTATTGCACTTTTTTTCAAAATGAGCTAACATCTCCTCTAGGAGTTATTTCTTGTTTTTCTCTCGGGAAGGTCACCTTGGTAATTCTATGATGACTGCCATCCTTGTTACCATAGATATGTTATTACGAAAATGCTATTGGAAATACTTTTTCTCTTGTTGTTCTTGTTCTAGGTAGGTCACATGTGATAGCTCTGAGAAAGAGCTATAGTGACAGTTGAAAACATGGAGCAAATGACTCCATCAAGTGGTGAGGTAGGCGATCTCACCAAGTAGAAATTATAAAGAAAGCATGGAAAGATAAAGGAGTTTTTGGACATTGTTCACTCAGATACAAAGGATGGAGTATTTAGAAAGTTCCAAGAATTCAAAGCCGAAGTGGAAAAACTGACAAACAAGAAAATCAAGATCTAATAATGGAGGAGAATACACCTCCAAGAAGCTCATTACCTTTTGCAGTCGGGATTAGGAGAGAGATCACTACTCCCTACAATCCTTGGTAGAATTGTGTGGTAGAAAGAAAGAACCGATCCATTGAAGAATTTGTTAAGGCAATGATGAATGAATAGAATCCATGCATGTTTCTATGGGGAGAAGCAACTAAGACAGTCGTATATGGTTAGAATAGAAATTATCATCATATATTGAAGAACATGACTTGAGAAGAAATTTCTCCTAAAAGAAGCCAAGTGTTGAACACTTGAGGATATTTGGTTGTCCTGTCTATATCCCTATTCCCAAGGACAAAAGGAAGAAGTTATAACCTTCAGGAAAGAATGAAATATTCTTTAGATATAGTGATACATAAAAATCTTACAGAATCTATGTCCCAGGTCAACAGAGTATTGAAATCAACAAGGACGTAACTTTTGATGAGAATATTTCATTCAAGAAATCTATAGAATATTCCATGGAATCCAATGATGAAGAAGAACATGAATAGCCTAAGGAGGAAAGTACATGTTCTCCTGAACATCCCAGTGAAGAACCATACCAACCACTTGAACTTATAGAACTAGTTGTTGTACCCAAGAATAGAAAATGACCAGCATGGATAGAATCCACCTTACAGGAAGCATAAAGACATAAATATCCCTGTGTCACCATTAGGGAGAGAAAGAGGCCCAAAAGGTTCTCCAGTTATGTGGCACTCATGATAAATATTGTCAATGAAAAACCTTCCACATTTGAAGAAGTAGTCAAGAAGAAAGAATGGAAGGAAGCTATGATGGAAGAATATCAATCCATCATGAAAATTATGTATGGGAAATTGTGCCTAGACCTGAAGGAAAGTTTGTAGTCACTTCAAAATGGGTTTCCAAGATAAAACATTTAGTAGATGGGAGTATCGAAAAATACAAGGCAATATTTGTGGCTAGAGGGTTCTCCTAGTAGGAGGGAGAAGACTATGATGAGACATTTTCTCTAGTTTCCATATATACCTCTATTAGAGCCATCATATCTCTTGCAACATCCATGGGTTGGAGTTTACATCAGATGGATGCAAAAACCACTTTTCTCAATGGATTAATTGATCAATAAGTATACATAGAGAAACATAAAGGTTTTGAGGTACAACCTAGAGAAACCCATGTATGCATATTAAAGAAGGACTTGCATGGACTCAAGCAATCTCCATGATCTTGGTATGTAGGAATTGACAGTTACTTGACGAGACTTGGATTTTCCAAGAGCTATGCTTATCCAAACCTTTATTACAAGGTTGTGAATGATGCACCTATGATCCTACTACTATTTGTTGATGATTTTTTTCTGACAGGTGTAGAGCCTCTCATTATTCAGTGTAAGAGGGATTTATCCTCTGAATTTGATATGAAGGATCTTGGTCTCATGCATTATTATTTGGGACTAGAAGTATGGTAGAAGCATGGTGAAATATTCCTAGGGAAAGGAAAGTATGTTGTAAATATCCTTCAAAAGTTTGGGATGATGGATTGCAAATTAAAGGAAACTCCCATGGTGACAGATCTGAGGAAGTTGAGAGACTTTGATTCTAATCTAGTAGACCCATCCATGTACTGGCAGTTGATTGGGTCATTGATGTATTTGGTGAATACCCGGCTGGACATTTTCTTTACTGTGAACACGTTGAGCTAGCTCTAGGTGGAACCTAGACATGAGCATTGAATATCTGCAAATCACATTTTGAGATATCTCCATGGTACTCTAAATTATGGTTTGATATATGCCTCAAACAATGATTACAATTGCATGGATTTACTGATTCAGATTGGGTAGGGAGTGAAGATGAAAGAAAGAGTACTTCTGGTATATGTTTCAATTTGGGTTCTTCTATGATATCATGGGCTCGAAGGAAACAAAAATCCGTTGCACTTAGCATGTTGGATTACTAAGAGGGGGGGGTAAATCAATAATAGAGAAATTTAATCATTTTTCACCATAAAATGCAAGTGTTATATCAATATAACATTATCATGCACTAGTTGCAGATTAAATAAACAATGAACAAATGAGCAATCATACACATACACAGTACACTAGTGTTTTATGTGGAAACCCAAAGCGAGAGAAAACAACATAATGTTTTTTCTTATATGTATTTAAGAATTACATTCATTAGAAGCACCAAATTCCTTTGATTTCCAGCTGCAACTGGAAGGAGGCTACAACCCCCTAGTTTCTCAAGCTACAACCTGAAGGAAGCTCCAACTCCCCAATTCTATGGCTACAACCATAAGAAGGCTACAACCCCCTAGTTTGTGAGGCTACAACCTGAATGAAAATCCAACTCCCTAATTCTTTGGCTACAACTAGAAGGAGGCTACAACCCCCTAGTTTCTCAGTCTACAACCTAAGGGAAGCTCAAACTCCCCAATTCTCTGGCTACAACCAGAAGGAGGATAAAACCCCCTATGTTCTCTGGATACAACCGGAAGGTGGCTACAACCACCTTTCCTTACCCCGTCCAACTTCCCTGACGTACAAGTAGAATGATGGAACCATTGTCACACTATCACTGTGAGATATATTGTTGTAAACATGTACCAATCAACCTGTAATCAACCTGTAACAACCTGTACCAATAACCTGTGCCAACATGTACCTCAACCTGTAACAACCTGTACCAATAACCTATGCCAACATGTACCTCAACATGTACCATAAACAAATGCATCAACCATGCATCAAGCCTGTACAAATAACCTATCACAATAACTTGTCCAAACAACCTGTAATCAACATTTGCCATAAACAAGTGCATCAACCATGCACCAACCTATACCTCAACTTGTACATCAATGAGTGCGTAAAAAATGCACCAAATATGTACCAATCATGCATCAAATACACATAAAATATGACTCATCAAGATGTACCAACATCATCAACTAT